>JACEEZ010004966.1:177500-217500 GCA_016584305.1 Chionoecetes opilio
TAGCCTACTCGCATAAAAATTGAATTTACAGTTTCGGCTACCCAAAACAGACAGACAGACAGACACACACACACACACACGGCTACTCCTATAGTATATTAGATGCAGTGGTGTGTTTGTTGGGTGTGTGTGTGTGGTCAAGCGTGTGCGTGTGTGTTTTTGTGCATGTTTGGAAGCCTGTGAATGAGAAGCGTGGGCGTCCGCAGGTGGGACGGTGGGGGTCAGGGGTCGGATAAATTGGGGGGGGATCGCATGTGTGGGCGAAATGGAGGTGTAAGTCTGGTCTTGCATTAAGTTTGGGGTGTTGGAGAGGGAAGGGCAGCGGGCCTATCACTTTCTGGAGGTTGTGTGTCGTTACGTTGATGGCCCGTCACCCGGTGGTCACGGGGGACGTTTGGGGGAACAGCACCCCCACCACCACCCTTGCCATTATATCCTCCCCCTGGAAATCTCCCCTTCAGGATTTATTCTCCCATTGTTAGTTATCACGTCTGTCCACAACCTTCCCTTAACTGACTCGCCTTTTTTTTCTAATTACCTTTGCTGTGAATTTTTGTGCTAGTAACTTTTCCCTTCACTCCAACATCCTTGCTCACTTTGTCTTAGTCATCCCGTGTGGGATGTTTGAGTTCATCTCATCATTATCTCATTATTCTTTCTGCCTCCTACTTTACACGTGTTCCCGGCGCATCCCTTTCTAAATGTCACATTGTCCATCTCAATACTTTACTCATGCAATGATTCTTTTATGGCCGTCTCTTCCCAAGACCTTTTATCTTTATTAATGAGGAGTCAAGGGAATATAAGGAGGAGGAGGAGGAAGAATAGCAAGGGAAGGAGGAAATATATTTTTATCGTGAATTTAAGAGACATTTGTGAGACTAACCAAGTAATTGTAAATTTGAGATGCATTCTTGGGAGAAATATTGCCCAGAACACGAAAACAATGGGAGAATTTTGAAAAAAAGAAAAACCAGGACGTTGCTAAGAAACTTATCCCCGTATGCCGGAAGAAGAAAATAAAAATAAAACAAACCAGTAAATACAATTTGCTTCTGAGAGGAATTCAATTCGCTGGTATTCAGTGCGTTGCCAGGTTGCAGTCACTGTTTAATTAGCACCAAGACCTGTAATTAGCGTCACAGGTGTACCAAATTACCTTCTCTCGTAAGTAGCAAACAGTTGTAGATTGTTGGTGCACCGAGGGCCTTGGATGGAGGAAGCTCGTTGTGGATGCTGGCCATGGGTGGACTAAAAGGGTTTCTGCGGCGCGGCGAGTCAGGGACCTGTCATCCACGCCTGCACTGAGCTCTAGTGTTCCGTGGCGTTGGTGATAAGAGTCGGGGACATGTTATCCACGCCGCCACTGAGCTCTAGTGGTCCGTGGCGTTGGTGATAAGAGTCGGGGACATGCTATCCACGCCGCCACTGAGCTCTAGTGCTCCGTGGCGTTGGTGATAAGAGTCGGGGACATGTTATCCACGCCTGCACTGAGCTTTATTGGTCCGTTGCGTTGGTGATAGTCGGGGACATGTTATCCCCGCCTGCACTGAGCTCTAGTGCACCAGGGCGTTGCTGATAAGAGTCGGGGACCTGTTATCCACGCCTGTATTGAGCTGTAGTGCTTCAGGGCGTTGGTGATAAAGAGTCGGGGACCTGTTATCCACGCCTGTACTGAGCTGTAGTGCTTCAGGGCGTTGGTGATAAAGAGTCAGGGACCTGTTATCTACGCCTGCACTGAGCTCTAGTGCGCCAGGGCGTTGGTGATAAGAGTCAGGGACCTGTTATCTACGCCTGCACTGAGCTCTAGTGCGCCAGGGCGTTGGTGATAAGAGTCGGGGACCTGTTATCCACGCCTGCACTGCGCTCTAGTGCGCCAGGGCGTTGCTGATAAGATCCAGGCTGTGCCTGGGCGCGGCTGCTCTGTCTTCCTGTCCTGAAGGGTGTACGAGTGGACGGTTGTAGGTGTTGGCTGACGGCTTGGCAATGAACATCCTTGGCTGGTAGTATGCCTCAATATGATCTTATTTCCATTGCCTTCATGCATGTCAAGGGTTCAGTATAAAGCAACGTGGGACGTGATATTCAGTCCATCAATAATGTCTCAGCGTGACAAGGAAGGAATGTATTACTTTTTGGCGTCGCTGTCCAGTCGCACCTGTCACTCTTCGTTGTACCGTGCCATGTATGACAGCGTGACACTGGCCGCTACACTATCCCTGCTGACCTTGAATAATGGCCAGGTGTGTGTGTTTGTGTGTGTGTGTGTGTGTGTGTATGAGTGTGTATGTGTATGTGTTGTGTGTGTGTGTGTGTGTTTGTGTGTGTGTGTGTGTGTGTGTGTATGTGTGTGTATGTGTATGTGTTGTGTGTGTGTGTGTGTTTGTGTGTGTGTGTGTGTGTGTGTGTGTGTTTGTGTTTGTGTTTATGTTTGTGTATGTGAGTGTGTGTTTGTTTATGTTTATGTGTGTGTATGTATTGTGTGTGCGTGCGCGTGCGTGCGTGCGTGCGTGCGTGCGTGCGTGCGTGCGTGCGTGCGTGCGTGCGTGCGTGCGTGCGTGCTTATGTAGACACCCTGTACACACAGGATGTCTTATCACGGGTAACAGCCGCACGCCACTCCTCACTCTGTACTCATTTACATGCAAACGTAAATCTATATTTGCCAACGAATTATGTTTATAACTCCATTTTAAACCTCTTTTTATAATGTCAATTATACGTAGAACATCAAGGAACCATTCTGACAGTAATTACTTGAATACATTTGCCGCATTTACGATCTCTTTGTGTGTGTCAATTTCATCTACACTTGAGTTATGTTCAATTTAACGCTGTTTGCTTCAGTTTGTAAATGCAAATTAAGGTGGAATGCTGGCGAGGAGGTATCGTCGGCGGCGCCCCTTTGCCGCTCTCAATTTTTAATCAAATTAACTTCTTGGAGTTATTTTTTACTTCGAGTGTTTACGAAAATGTTATTAGGAGAGGCATCTTAACGATGGCAGAGAGAGAGAGAGAGAGAGAGAGAGAGAGAGATAGAGAGAGAGAGAGAGAGTGAGAAGATGATAGAGAGAGGAGAGAGAGAAAGAGAGAGAGAGAGAGAGAGAGAGAGAGAGAGAGATGTGCATAAATGAAAGGGGATAATATTGTTTGGTATATAAATGGAGAAGTAACTGACAAAGCGATGTGAGTGAAAATAAAAGTTGCAAGGGAGACGGAATAAAAGAGGCATAAAAGAGACGAATGGAAAAAAGAGGATTAAAAGAATGAGTGTTAAAACTGGCAGAAAAAGATGACTAAAAGATGGATAAAAGCCATGGATGAAAAGGAGAATAAAATATTGTAAAGCAAGGTCCCCCTTATCTCACCCCTCCAAAAAAAATAAAGATAAAAATATAGAAAAATCTGCCTTAAAGGATTAAAGCCGAACAAGTCTTTGCTTATTACTTCGTGACTAATTGGCTTAATAACATGTTCCAGACGTGTTCCAGGCGCCCACGTTCATCCCTTGTCACTTATCATATTTATTGATTGTACATTTATTTCCTGGACCTAATATGCCAATGTCACCGCGTGATTTACTTTCCCTTGGCCTCGTAAACTCGCTGATCCCCTCTCGAGGAGAAAACAACAAGGATGCTTTGTGTCTTATCCTTCCTCTCTTGACAAGGAAAATGTTGCAACATAAATATTTTGTACAGGAGGAGACTCGATGAACTCCCCTCCTCCCAAAAAGAAGAAAATACACCATCGTTATAACAAAAGCGGTGAAAAAACATAAAATGTTGAGTCTAATTTAGACAACATTATCAAATAAGAAAAAACGATTGCTTTTTAATTTCCTCAATTATAAACAATTACGTCATAAACTACTGCCAACTGGACTGTTTGTGTTTCTATTAGTTTTTTCCGGAATAGTTCGGAAATATCGTATAAATGAGTTCATTTTTGTTTTTGAGAATCGTGTTAAATCTCTCTGAATTCCGTCCATCCATTTTGTCTTGTCCTTTTCCGTCTGTCATATGTTCGTATATATTGATGCGTCTGTTCAGGTTGTTCTCCTCTTTGTGTTATGAGATGCACGACTTTTAATTTGTTATTCCTTTTGTATATGTATGTTTTGTTTTGTTTTGTCTTTTTTATGATGTCCGGCTGGTTTTGTGCGTCAGTTTGTTCTATTTATTTTGTTATTTGTATATTTATGCATTCATTCTTGCGTTCATCCACTTGTGTATTTGTTTGTTTAGCTCTGGTTGGATTGTTTCACTATATATATATATATATATATATATATATATATATATATATATATATATATATTTTTATCTCTCTTTTTATCTATAATATCTTATTTTTTTTTCTCTCTCTCTTCTCTCCTCTCTCTCTCTCCTCTCTCTCTCTCTCTCTCTCTCTCTCTCTCTCTCTTCCTCTCCCTCTCCCTCTCCCTCTCCTCTCCTCTCCTCTCTCCTCTCTCCCTCTCTCTCTCTCTCTCTCTCTCTCTCTCTCTCTCTCTCTCTCTCTCTCCTCTCTCTCTCTCTCTCCTCTCTCTCTCTCTCTCTCTCTCTCTCTCTCTCTCTCTCTCTCTCTCTTAAATGTAGAAAAAGAGCATAGATTTCCATTAAGTGTTATACAAAATCTTACATTTCACCCATTTACATTCAACGATGATGGGACTGCCTTAGATAACTATTTAGCTTCCCATTGCTTGAAAGAGCCGGTATGTAACTATTATTTTTGTGAGGATTTTGAGTTAAATGACAATCTTATACCTTCCAATATGCATTTGTTATCATATAACATTAGTAGTTTACCACTCCATTTAGATACCTTCAGTGACCAATGTCTTCATGCAATTGATAATACAATAGATATCCTTGGTTTTTGTGAAACACGCTTAAATGACGAGATCTCTTCACTATACTATTTAAATGGATATAATACATATTTCAATAACAAATCTACTAAAGGCGGTGGCGTGGCCTTTTATATTAAGAAAAAATTCAAAGGGGTAATCTATCTAGATATCTCTTTACAACTCCCACACATAGAAACCTTATTCGTACAGTGCACTGCAAATGATGTAAAGTTTTTGGTTGGGATTCTCTATAGACCACCTAATGCAAGCATCCAGGATTTCATGTCAACCCTTGAACAACTTTTAGAATCTACAGTTCCAAATCACAACCTTCCTACTTACTTAATGGGAGACCTGAACATAAATCTTCTTAAGCCTACAGACAAACGCGTAAATGAATTATTACAATTATTCTATACTTATTCATTCTTTCCTGTAATTACTAAACCTACAAGAGTAACAAATACCTCAGCGACGTTAATTGATCATATTTGGACCAATAACATGCAAAATTATCAGTCTTGTGGCATCATGTACACTTCAATAAGCGACCACTTCCCAGTCTTCAGTTCTTTTTCCATTCCTCAACAAAATGATAATTGCTCACACATCAAAATAACAAAAAGAATATTTACTAATGAATCTGTCAACTCATTCAAAACAGAACTATCACAATATAGTTGGCTAACGGAAATAGATGGCAAAAGCGTAAATGATGCATTTGAAACTTACATCAGTTTTTTTACAAATCTATATAATACTAAGTTTCCTGTCAAGCAAATCACAATAAAAGAAAAACACTATGGCAAACCATACATAACTTAAGGTATTAAAACGTCAATCAAACAACGCAATAGGTTGCAGAAACTCTATGCCAAATGGCCCCTTACTTATGAAACTACTTTCAAGAGATATAGAAATCAGCTTTCAGCAATAATAAGATCAGCTAAAGAAAATCACTTCAAAGATAAACTCAAAGAAAATGCAGGGAATACCAAGAAAACCTGGGATATCATAAAAACTCTCACAGGAAGAAATAAAAGCTCAGAACCACCACCTTCCATCACGTTTCAAGACTGTACTTTGACAAATAGTGAGGACATAGCGGAGGAATTCAACAAATACTTTTGTAACATGGCAAACACCTTAGCTCAAGACATACCAACTCTCGTTCCATTCAGTAATTTCCTTCCAGAACCTGTTGATATATCTCTCTATCTTAATCCAACAACAGCCACAGAAGTCGAATCCATAATTCTATCCATCATATCATATCATATATATCATTATATATATCAGATCATATCATATCCATAATCCATATTCATATATATCAGATCATATCATATCCATAATCCATATAATGACACAAGATATCGTCACCAGGTCACGACGACATTAATGCAAAAAATTTAAAAGAATGTTGTGAAGAGGTCTCTCCATTTCTTGCACATATTATAAATAAGTCTTTTAAAGAAGGTTCCTTTCCCATGCAGTTAAAGATTGCAAAAGTAATACCCATATATAGAAAAGGCAATACATCTTTACACACCAATTATAGGCCGATATCAATTCTACCAAGCTTTAGTAAAATTTTCGAAAAACTAGTAGCAACAAGGCTAACCAACTATCTCTCCCAACATGCCTTATTAACAGAGTGCCAACATGGATTTCGCCCAAACCATACAGTTGAACAGGCAATACACCAAATCACTCAAAGTATTTACAACGCCTTAGATAGTAAGTTACACCAACTAACTGTATTTTGTGACTTAAGTAAAGCATTTGACACTATCCCACACTCCATTCTATTAGAGAAACTACTGGTATACGGGATTCGTGGTCCGGCTTATAAATGGTTCCAGTGTTATCTTAACCAAAGAAAACAATACGCAGTGTATGATAGTAAAACATCTAGTCTTAGACCCATTAATTGTGGTGTGCCTCAAGGTTCCATCCTAGGACCAATCTTGTTTTTAATTTATATTAATGATATCACACGTAGTAGCAATAAACTTAATTTTGTTCTTTTTGCAGACGATACAAACATCTTTATACAAGGAAAAAATCTCAATGAACTTAAAAATACTTTAAATGAAGAATTAGAGCAAGTATCAAATTGGATAAAAAGTAATAAACTTACGTTAAACACTTCAAAAACTCACTTTATGGTATCACACACTTTAAATCAACCCTATGATATTGAGATGAGAATTAACAATAATATAATAAAAGAGGTAAAGGAAACAAATTTTTTAGGAATTATCTTAGATAATAAATTAAACTGGCAACCACAATTCAATGAGATAAAAACTAAAATCTCTAAAATATCTGGTGTATTATACAGGGTAAGAAATTTTATTAATTCTGACTGCTTAAGACAAATTTATGTATCCATTGCATATCCACATATGATTTACTGTTCAGCAATTTTGGGTTTTGCTTACAAAACATACATAGAGGATATTTTCATAGCTCAGAAAAAGCTAATCCGGATCATGTTTCATGAACTTAGATATGCCCACACTAATCCCCTATTTGTTAAATATAAACTACTTAAATTTCATGACATTATATCTCTTCAGACATATTTGTTTATACATAAAGCTCTCCATAGGCATCCAGTAAATAATTATTTTAAATACCTCTCCCACAATACTGATACCCGAAGGCCCAGAGATCTCAGACTCCCATTATGCAGGACAACACATGTACAACAAAACGTCCTTTTTAGAGCAGCAAAACTGTGGAACCAACTCCCAGATGACATGAAAAACATCCCAACACTCAATTCATTCAAATACAAAACTAAGCTCAAGATATTCGAAAATTACCAGCAAGATAGTTAAATAGTTAATACCTCTATCATACTAACATTGTTTCTGTTATCATTATTGTTATTGCTATCACTGTTCTCATTATTACATATATATTGCAATATTACGTTATCATTATGTTTATTCTTATCAATATTTTGCTTTAACTGTCATCACGTCTATTCAAGTATAGCTATCATTATCATTTTTATTATTTTTTTATGTTATTAGAATTTATTACTATTATTATTATTATTATTATTATTAATATTATTATTACTTTGATTTGTTTTTATTATAACAATTTAAATGAACCCATATTTATATATACATATATATATATTTTTTTTATAACATATTCGATACTAAAGTCCACAATGTTTCCACGACTGTTGTAATTTAAAAAAATCTAAGGCATCAGGTCCATAAAGAGTCTCTGCTCAATGGACCGCGGCTTGTATATAATTATTAATGTATAATCAACTTTATGTATGTTATGTTAAGCCTAATAAACAATCTCTCTCTCTCTCTCTCTCCTCTCCCTCTCTCTCTCTCTCTCTCTCTCTCTCTCTCTCTCTCCTCTCTCTCTCTCTCTCTCTCCTCTCTCTCTCTCTCTCTCTCTCTCTCTCTCTCTCTCTCTCTCTCTCTCTCTCCTCTCTCTCTCTCTCTCTCTCTCTCTCTCTCTCTCTCTCCTCTCTCTCTCTTCTCTCTCTCTCTCTCTCTCCCCCCCCCCCCTCCACGCACTAGTTGTCGCTCTTTAAGCCATTAAGGACACAACACAAAACACGTATTGTCTGAAGGCAACAAAAGGCCGGTTCGCCGGCCGCACAAGCACCTTTTTCCCGCCTGTTAGGGAAGGGTCATGCACCTTTTACCCGACACATTATTCCAACGCTAACTTTTATTTATAAATTTATCACCCATTTCCTCCCCCTTTAGAATATATTTTTGTTATGCAATTAACACACGCTGACTTTTCCATGCATATGTAGGTTGCGTTTTAGAGACAGACAGACAGGCAGTTAATAACAATGATAACGATTAGTTTTGCGACCTATTTGATGTTTATCCGAAAGCACTAGTGTGTCAGTGATAAATGAGAGACAATAACACACACCCTCAGTCCCTCACACCACACACCCTTACCTCGACCTCCCCTCCCGCCCACTCCCTCCACCCCACTTAACCCTCTGTCCCATCACCCCGCCGCCCCATCGCCCGTATCCTCGTCTTCACGGCGGGATAACAGCAGGATATGCAGTGTCCAGCGCGTAATCAGGCCGTGAGGCGCGGAATGTATAGCGCATGACGTCTAATCATCAATAATATTTTTCCATGGCATGTTTATGACTTATTTCGACTGATGTTAATAAAGAAAAGAAAAATAATTATAGTAATAATGATAATAATAGTAATAATAATAATAATTATTAGTAGTAGTAGTGGTATTATAATAATAACATTAACAATAATATAATTCACCGAATGTCCGTCTGTCCGTCTGTTATGGCCCATATTCGGCACAGTGGGAACGGAGGAGGAAGGAAGGATGGAGAAAGTTGTAATCAACTTTTCGGGCTTACTTAGTTGTTGTTTTTTCAGCAGGATCAGTGTATGAGGGGATAAAACTCTCTCTCTAATATCTATCTATCTATCTATCTATCTATCTACCTATCTATCTATCTATCTATCTATCTCCATCTATCTCTATCTATCTATCTATCTATACACACGACTCCTTCACTATATTGCTTATTTCCAACCCTCTACTGTATTTCCCCTTTCGTTATATTTTCCTCTTCCTACTCATTCCCCTACTTCAACTTTGCTGTTATTTTACCTCTAACACGTAGAAACTATAATGGTAGAAAATAGTCACACAGACAGCCTTGATTGGCCCAGTAGGGCTGTTGCTGTCTGATATTCCTTTATATTCCTTATAAATGTCCTTTGTATTCCTCCTCCTCCTCCTCCTCCTCCTCCTCCTCCTCCTCCTCCTCCTCAGTGATCTCGACAAACTATCATACTGGAGTGATAAATGGCTATTAAAATTCAATTCCGATAAATGTAAAGTAATGGATATAAGCAACGATAACCTCAAATATAACTATCAAATGCAAAATAAATCGTTAACTGAAGTACAGCAGGAGAAGTATTTAGGTGTCATCATCAGTATTGATCTAAAAACTAGTCCGCATTGCCTAGCTGCCAGTAAAAAGGCGAATATGATGTTGGGCTTTATTAAACGCAACTTTGAACACAAAACTCCGAAAGTAATGACACAATTATACACGTCCTTGGTTAGGCCGCACTTGGAATATGCCGTTCAATTCTGGTCGCCCTGTTTCGTAAAAGACCAAGCAAAATTGGAATCAGTGCAATGAAGAGCAACCAAACAAATTCCATCTCTGCGAAATTCATCTTATGAAGAGCGACTGCGGAAACTTAATATGTTTTCCTTAAAGGATCGTAGAATCCGTGGGGACCTGATAGAAACCTTTAAGATCCTAAAAGGATTTGATGTCATTAATCAAGAGGACCTATTCGAGCTTTCAACTCAAATGACAACAAGAAATAATGGTTTAAAACTAAACGGTCAACGTTGCATCACTGATCTCCGTAAAACTTATTTCAATGTGAGAGTCGTTGATCGATGGAACAAGTTACCAGCAAATATTGTCGAAGCCAGCACAATAACTACATTTAAAAACAGACTTGACGCGCACTGTAAAGTAAATGGGTATCGATAGTGCCCTGCGAATTCATATTTAGTCCCCCGGATCGATTAGTTGTAGTGCTAGTGGTAGCTGTAATTAGTATATTTCATACCCTATCTTTTTGCACTACAAAACTTCCATGTTCCTATCTTCTTTAGGGACATGGTATCATTTTCCAACTGTTTTCTTACAAGTAGTTGATAGTTAGTAGTATGTAGTTCAGCAGATACCCTCGTCATGGACCAATAGGTCTCCTGGTGTCTGTTATTCCTATGTAATCCTATGTAATCCTCCTCCTCCTCCTCCTCCTCCTCCTCCTCCTCCTCCTCCCTCGTCTTCTCCTTCCTCTGCTTCCTTTGTTCCAGTAGGACGTGGTTTGCGAAGAGCACCAGCAGTTAAGGCGTCCTTAACGATCAAAACCTTCAACAAATTTCAGGTTCTTGGCGAAATGAAGGAGGACGTACACGAGACGAGATTGATCGGGGACTCAATTCTCCGAGGACAGCTGGTGGAGTTTTGTGGTAAGTTTACCAGTGATAAAAGGAAGCGCTTCTGTTTCCCAGGAGCCAGACTCGACGACATCACTGCAGCCTGGGATGACGTCACCAAAAACACTAACGATAACACTCTATGTCATTCACGCAGGAACCAACGACGTGTACAGTAGCGGATCTGAAGAAATACTGGACAAGTACAGGAAGTTGATCCTGAAATTTAAAACTAATCATATCATTATTTCAGGAATACTCCCCAGACTGGGAGTGGGTCAACGCTTTTACGATAAAGCGTTCAGCGTAAATAACCGGCTAAGGTCTCTTTGTGCACAGGAAAATGTAGACTTCGCAAACTTCTGGGATAATTTCTACGAGGACCCCATCCTGGTCGAGGATTCCATCCTGTTTGGGGATGACGGACTTCATCTCAGCCCCGTTGGCCATGCACGATTAGGACGTCTGCTTTTGATAAAGTGTCCTCTTACAGATCAAAAAACGGCGAGCGGACGGCAGCAGCAACATCACCTTAACCCCTTTCTTACCCCACAGCAACACTGGGTCACGTTCCGTTTCCGCAAATACTAATCAAAGTAACTTAATCAAGCGCTCTGTTACAGTGGACCCTAGACACCCCGCTGGTAAACCCTCACGAAAGATTACCAAAACTACTAAAGAACTTAAATTACTATACACAATGCCAGAGGCATTATTTTAAAGCGTAACGAGTTATTAGCATACGTTGTTGCCGAAACGCCAGATATAGTTAGTATCACTGAGAGTTAGCTCAACACCAAAGATAAACATTTATTATCTGAAATAACCATTCCAGGCTATAAGACATTCCTAAATTGTCGTACACATAAAGCAGGTGGTGGTGTCATTCTTTACATTAAAGATATTTTACCAACAATCGAAATTGACAAAGTAAATCAAGATCATTATGACTCAGTCTACGCAAAGATTAAGCTTAACGGTAAACTGCTAACTATTGGTACAATATATCGTCTTCCCAAATCAAATGCGGAAGTAGATTGCCTCCTGTATGAGGAGATAAAGTCCGTTGTCAACAATAATAACGACACAATTGTATGTGGAGATGTTAACCTGCCTCATATAAACTGGAATAATAATTCTGCCGATATAGAAGATATGCGATTGCTTGATATGGTAAACGAATTATATTTGAATCAGGTGGTCCATGAGCCTACAAGGGATAATAGTATCCTAGATTTAGTTTTCACTACCGACATTGGTCTGATTGATTATTGCGACATAGGTGAACATTTGGCAAACAGGGATCATAGGTTAATCAGATGCGGCATAAATTGCAACGTAGACATCACAAAAAATAGGTTTCAGTTCCCAATTATAATAGATCTGATTTCATAAAGATACGCAGGGCACTAAGCGAAGTTGACTGGATTAACCTACTAAATGGTAATAACGCCGAAAACATGTGTAATTTATTCACAAATAAACTCCAATCGGTTGTTGGAAAATATGTTCCAATGGTAAGAAAACGATTGAATAACAAAAACAGACCCTGTTGGATGACTAATGAGATTCAACAAATCATCAACAGAAAGCGCCTAACGTATAAAGTTTACAAGCGATCAAATGCGGAATGCGAATCTAGAGAATACAATGACGTAAAGCGTCGTTGCAAAGGATTAATTAAGTCTAAAAAGCGCGAGTATGAAAAAAAAATTGCTAAGGAATCCAAATCAAACCCGAAAATGTTCTTTCAATACGTTCGAAGTAAGATAAACGTTAAAACATGTATTGGGCAACTGAAAGATAAGAATAACATCTTGGTGAATGACAATAAGAGTATGGCGTCTGTACTCAATGACTACTTTAATGCGGTTTTTATTAAAGAAGACGAAGCTCCATTACCAGAACCAGTAAACATGTTTGCGGGACTCGATAGCGATAGATTGGAAATAGGAGAGATAACAGTAGACAAAATATCAAAGTATTTGCAGAAACTTGAACCAGCAAAATCCGTGGGGGTGGACGAGATCTCGCCGAGATTACTTTGCGAATGTCACAGTCAACTTTCGCTCCCATTAAAAATTATTTTCAATAAATCGCTATTGGACAAAAATGTTCCTAGTTTGTGGAAATTAGCTAATATTACACCGATATTCAAGAAAGCGAGTAGGAGCCTCGCAAGTAAATATCGCCCAATTAGTCTAAAGTCTGTGATTGTTAAACTATTTGAGAAAATATTGCGGGATAAAATAGTGTCTTTTCTCGATGAAAATAAATCAATATTAAACTCCCAGCATGGATTTCTAAATAAGAGATCCTGCTTAACAAACCTACTCGATTTTTTTAATGTCATTTATTCAAACTGGGACGCTAACATTCCCTCGGATATAATATACCTTGACTTCCAGAAAGCCTTCGATACAGTTCCCCATAAGCGACTTTTGACCAAGCTAAGGGCACATGGTTTAGGAGACCAGTTATGTTCATGAATTGGCGATTGGCTCTCAAATCGTAAACAACGGGTAGTAATAAACGGCGAGGCATCTGATTGGTTAGATGTTACTAGTTGGGTGCCTCAGGGCTCGGTTTTGGGTCCTACTCTTTTTCTGATATATATCAATGATCTGGACTGTGGACTTGTATCTAGAATATCGAAATTTGCAGATGACACCATATTAGGCGGTAATGCATATACTAGAGAAAACTGCGAACTCTTACAACGTGATCTAGATAAACTATCAGATTGGAGTGATAAATGGCTATAAAAATTCAATTCCGATATATGTAAAGTAATGCATATAGGCAACGATAACCTCAAATATAACTATCAAATGCAAAATAAATCGTTAACTGAAGTACAGCAGGAAAAGGATTTAGGTGTCATCATTAGTAATGATCTTAAAACCAGTACACATTGCCTGGCTGCCAGTAAAAAGGCAAATGTGATGTTGGGCTTCATCAAACGCAACTTTGAACATAAAACTCCCAAAGTAATGACACTATTTTATACGTCTTTTGTTAGGCCACACTTAGAATATGCCGTTCAATTCTGGTCGCCTTGTTTCGTAAAAGATCAAGCCAAATTGGAATCAGTTCAAAGAAGAGCAACCAAACTTAATTCTATCTCTGCGAAATTCATCTTATGAAGAGCGACTGCGGAAACTTAATATGTTTTCCTTAAAGGATCGTAGATTCCGTGGGGACTTGATAGAAACCTTTAAGATCGTTAAAGGATTTGATGTTAATAATCAAGAGAACTTATTCGAGCTTTCTCCTCACGTGACAACAAGAAACAACGGTCTAAAACTGAATGGTCAACGTTGCAGCACAGATCTCCGTAAAAATTATTTCAATGTTAGAGTTGTTGATCGTTGGAAAAAATTACCAGCAAATGTTGGCGATGCTACCACAATAACTTCATTTAAAAACAGACTTGACGCGTACCATAAAGTAAATGGGTTTTGATATTGCCCTGCGAATTCATATTACAGCCCGCCGGATCGAGTAGTGTTAGTGGTAGTTGTAGTTAGCATACCTCATATCATATCATTCTTCACTACGAAACTTCCATGTCCCTATCTCTTCTTTAGGGACATGGTATCCTTTTCCAATTGTCCTCCTACATGTAGTTGATAGTTAGTAGCATGTAGTACAACAGATACCCTAGTTATGAACCAATAGGTCTTCTGGTGTCTGTTATTCCTATGTATTCCTATGTATTCCTCCTCCTCCTCCTCCTCCTCCTCCTCCTCCTCCTCCTCCTCCTCCTCTTTCTCCTTCTCCTTCTCCTCTTCGCCCAGCTCACTTGACATGTCGGGGCCAGATCTTGACAGACAATCTATTTTGTCGTGTCGCAAAACATGGCCAGACTTGTTCATCTTTTTGTGATATGTTTTTTTGGGGGGATGTAGGTTTCGAAAAGTCGAGTAGCTTGTAATAAATGTATTATTAGTTTTTGTTTAGTTTATTTTTTAACGTTTGTTTGAGGTCGAAAAGAAAGATGTGTGGTTTTGTTTCTGTATTTGGATTTATGTATTGTTTTCATTGCTATACATTTGTAGGTACTATAGGTAAAACAAGTATCGGTGCATAGGGGTCCGATGAATACTGTAAACATTCAGTCAACTGCTGATGATATGGGAGGGTTGGTATGCCATGAATTGGGTGATGTTAGAATGGAATGATACATATTGAATTGGGTGTTCTAGAGTTCGAACCGGCCAACAGTTGTTTACCTCACAACGCTTGTTTCAGACTTTTCGGAGCGTGTCGTATTCTCGAGTAACGTTCCGAACAGATGGTCCGTCAGCAACACATTATGTTTGGCGAGTGAATAACACCAGGTTTTACTCTCTCTCTCTCTCTCTCTCTCTCTCTCTCTCTCTCTCTCTCTCTCTCTCTCTCTCTCTCTCTCTCTCTCTCTCTCTCTCTCTCTCTCTCTCTCTCTCTCTCTCTCTCTCTCTCTCTCTCTCTCTCTCTCTCTCTCTCTCTCTCTCTCTCTCTCTCTCTCCTCTCTCTCTCTCTCTCTCTCTCTCTCTCTCTCTCTCTCTCTCTCTCTCTTCTCTCTCTCTCTCTCTCTCTCCTCTCTCTCTCTCTCTCTCTCTCTCTCTCTCTCTCTCTCTCTCTCTCTTCTCTCTCTCTCTCTCTCTCTCTCTCTCTCTCTCTCTCTCTCTCTCTCTCTCTCTCTCTCTCTCTCTCTCTCTCTCTCTCTCTCTCTCTCTCTCTCTCTCTCTCTCTCTCTCTCTCTCTCTCTCTCTCTCTCTCTCTCTCTCTCTGTTACCGTCACATATTTTTCTTTCCTGCCTGTATCCACACCCAAGCACATATTTCGTGTTGTCTTAAGGCTGATTCACACTGGCGTTTTTTCGGCGTTTTTATCTGACGAGAAGGGGTCTGGGTCTGGGGCTGGTGTCATGATCGCAATAGGTTTTCAACAAAAATCACACACCGATCGCTCGGTCTTTCAAGAGACCGACTTCTCGTCAGATAAAAATGCCGAAAAAACGCCAGTGTGAATCAGCCTTTAGTTGCATAATGCGTTAGTAATGCACCCTAACCAACAGTAATGGCAATGTATTAAGGGAAATATATTAATATATGCAATGATACGTGCTAGACTTTATTTGCAGTTTGTATAGGATTGTGTAATCCCGCCCAAGTGTAGTGGTTATATCACTGTTACACCTTTTGCGTAACAATCATAAACGTAATTTTTATGTCACGTGGACGTTGGTGGCATCCATGCCTTCACGGTTGCATGCGGCCCTGGCTGCAGGAGGGGGATATACAAAGTATTTATTGTTAATATAATATGTGAAGCATGATATTATGTCTCTTTAGATTCCTTTTATGACACAAATGTATTATTGACTATATCTTTACCAATTATGCATTATGATCATGCACATTTTGCCCACGTTGCATTTCACAGGTGATGTGAATTTCTCTCTCATATGTGGTATTTTGTCAAATGATATGACAATCGTTAAAGTGTGTGGCGGCAATTACCACGTAACGCTGCCGTTATCATGGCCACATTAACGTCCCAATCAGATAAGCAAATACAAACATACATCGGAACCACCACTGTCGTTACATTCGTTACCTGCTATATTATAGTCTCCCATGTGGAATTCACAACGTCACACTGTTTACCAATATATCAGTTTATATAAAAAAAATATTACTCATTGTTGACACTATCATGTTATATGGTGATACATGGCATATTCCTGCCATCAGGACTACCAACCTATAGCTGGTATAACACTATGTTATCGTTTTCTTCGTTCCGTAGTGTCAGAATGTTTCACGCATATAGTGCACCGATACTTGTTTTACCCATAGTACGTATGTTTTTTTGTTTTTTTGTAGGGTATGATGCATTTATTGAGTATAGTAGATAGGGGAGCTTACACACACACACACACACACACACACACACACACACGCACGCACGCACGCACGCACGCACGCACGCACGCACGCACGCACGCACGCACGCACGCACGCACGCACGCACGCACGCACGCACGCACGCACGCACGCACGCACGCACGCACGCACGCACGCACGCACGCACGCACGCACGCACGCACATTTGCATAAGAGTGGGAGAAGTAATATGTTCCCACTCTCCTGTGTTAACTTGCTCCGTGTTGGACTTCTCCGTACCTCCCTCCGGCCTTGCCTCCCTCTCCTTTCTCTCTTCCTCTTTCTTCTCTCTCAATTTCCGTTCCTTGCTCATGTTTTCTCCAAGTTCCCTTCAGGGCGGCGATCTTATTTCCCCCATAAATATAACTATCTTTGAAATGTTTATCTTTGTTGTTGATTTATAGCAGCGACGCCTATTTCGGGAAATTACCTCGAGTCCTTTTCCCATTTTGCAGGTGAGTGTGCCTTTGTCCGGTTCCTGAGTCTTGTGTATCGTGGCGGCCTCTTAGATTGCCTGGTCTTTTCGGTGAGTATTTGTAGGGTGTTCCTCTTGGTGTTGGTAGGTCATCATTAGTAGAGTCATTCAGGTGGCTGTAGGTTCGTAACAGCTTGAGATGTTTTGCTGGTGACGTCCTTTCATGAAGGCGCCTCGTGGGTTCTTCAGGGCCTCGATCTGTGAGGCTGCGCCACACGGGGCTGTGAGGTGCACCACACGCCCAGCCCGGCCCCGTCCTGTCCCCTGGTGCCTTTAGGGTGCGGGCTGCTGAGGTGTGAGGGTCCTGGAGGGTGTTCAGGTGTAAAATCAAGTCTGAGCCCCGAGTGCCCCGAAGTGTATTTGAGGAGCCGATGGGCGGGTGTTGGGGCGTGGGCGGGGAGGCTGCCAAGGGCGTGTGGGAGAGTTGTAGTGGGCGGAGGGAGGGAGCAAGACTAGCGGCGTGTTCCTCCTCCTACTTGTGAGACCAACAGCCTCATACTTTATCACTGCCTTATTGTGTCTTCGGGGGAATTAGTGAACATTATAATACTGTGAATGTGACAATTGGTGCTTATATGTGTGTTTTTTTGTTCAGTGGTATTTTATAAGTATTTTGTGTTAGAATTTTCTTAAAAATCCCGTGGAAAAACAAATAGAGATAACAATCGTGGTTTTGTTTTATCTTGTTATATTTAGTATTATATTGATTGTAAGGTAGACGAACTTCTTGTTTATTGTTTTTTCCTGTACCGTCCGTTGTGTTGCGTGCACACACACACACACACACACACACACACACACACACACACACACACACACACACACACACGCACGCGCACACACACAGAAACACGGCTACTCCTATAATATATTAGAAGACACACACACACACACACACACACACACACACACACACACACACACATACACACACACACACACACACAGAAACACGGCTACTCCTATAGTATATTAGATGAGAGAACGAGGGAGAAGAAAAAGTCAGAACTTAACGATTTCCATCTCCGGCGACCGGCAAGTATGAGTGGTGGCTTGCGAGGGCTTTGGGCGACAAGTTTATCATTCAGGTTGGCGGCGTGTTTGTTCCCAAACTGTTTGGCTGAGATTGTCAAAATCACCAATCCCCCCTCCCTCCCCTGGATGGCAGGTGGTGGTGGTGGCTCGCTGGCCTGATGACTGAGCCTAATGGGTGTTGCTTTGTCCTTAATTGGCGGAGGTCATTAATGGATCGCAATATGAGGTTGTGTTGGGCGTTAGAGAGAGAGAGAGAGAGAGAGAGAGAGAGAGTAGGGTGGTGGTGGTGGTGGTGGTGGAGCAGCAACGTTATGTGTATGGAAGGGTTACAGTGGCATTGAAAAGCGGTTATGATAATTATTGTAACTTTATGTGAACCATTTTTTTTACCTCTGAAAGTTCATAGAAGGGGAAAAGATAAACTAAAGGATGAAAAAGTGTTTTACTCTCCACCTTTTTTTAATCCTTTTACGATATATCTATTTAAGATAATCTAATGAATTTAGCTCGAGTTATTCCTACGTTACATTTTACTTTTATTGTTCCCAGAACTGTTTTACTTCACAATTTCTCTCGCAAAGCACCAACTTTATCCTATTACCTTTAACCAGGATCTCGCAAAGTAAGCAGTTTATGCGCACGCTTTTAATTTTTTTCTGTAGCGTTTTATCCCTCGACACTTTACATTTTTACTTAACTTTTTAACAACATCCTAAAAAATGGTCCCATAACTCGATCACTCCACCTCTAAGCCGCTCTTTCCCCCCCTCACATCCCCCCTTCACCCCCTTCCCTTTTCTAAACCATATATTGTGCCGTATGCAGTTGAAAGATAGAAAATGGCTCACATCATGGAAGGAAGGGCGTGCTCTTTGAACCAATTTAGGGAGCAATTTCAGCTTTCCCTTGATGAATCACAGACATTATCACCTCTCACACCTCTTCTCCTTCCCTTCCTTCCTTTGATTCCATCTAATAATACAAATATTTTGGTGTAAATCTTAATTATATATGTGCACACTTCGTCCTGCCCTGCCTTCTTGTTTCGCCTGTGCGTCACTGTAACTTATAAAAGAGTTTTAACTTTAACTTTAGAGAGTAACTTTGTGGCATTTACTTTATGTACTACAATGCATAGTTAATATTTTTCCCATTGAACTGTAGCTGCTAAATGAACGGTTACCTTTCACACGACGTGGTGGAATAGTTATCGTGGCGTTGCCTTTGTGTTGGTGGTGTGTTGTTAAGTGTGAGCATGCGGGTTATATTGCTTTGAGAGACGCCGGGCCCTGGAACCCCACACAACGCCGAAGTCAATTCAATAAGGATTCACCGACATCACTAATGAGTCTTACTTAATAAGTGAGGGAGCCGCGCCGTGGTGTACATTAGGGTATCTTTTACGGGATTTCGGGATCCCGGACCTAAGTGGTTATGTTTTTTTTCCCGGAAAATTGGTTCCAATCCCGGGATTCATATTGTTGTTCCTTATCTCAGACTTGCATTATGTAAATTACAAAACGCATGAAAGAGAGAGGAAAAGTTTTCTAAAAAAACACTTTTCTTGTGTGATAGGGCTTCAAAATGGCATAGAATCTTTTTTTTTTTTTATACTATGGCTATCTTTTAATGTAATTTTATATATCATTGGATTTCTTTAGTGGCTAACATAGGGAGATTGACTGTGCTTCTTGGAGAGTCATTTCATGAACACATTTTGATGTGTGCGTGACTATGTATCTTGTGCACAAATATTTGATATTAGGCTATTATCTTTATTTTTTTCCACAGGTCATTCAAGTGTTTCTTTAAGTTTTCGAAGAATGCGACCTCCAAATGCCATTAAATATATAATTATTATTATTTTATGATAGTTAACTTTGAATACAATTCCAAATGTCAGAGTTTCTTTTATGGCTAACGAAATGAGATTAGTTAATCAAAATTTTGCTTATTTAGTCAGATTAAGTACCTATTTTATGCACCACTATGCAAGTTAATAAAGAGAACATTGCTTCAGTGTCATACAATTTATCAATTCAACTGCCTGTTAAATAATATACATATACTAACTACACCATAGACCACTGTAAATCTGGACTGCGCACGGAATATCGGCCTGTTGAACAATGGCCTGAAGTCGGAGGGTCGCTCGGATTCATATATATATATATATATATATATATATATACGGATCATATAGACTGGTTTATCAGTATATATGATATACTGTAATCTTCGTAAATGTTTGTTCTATAATATTATCAAATAAAAAATAATAAAACACGCTAAAGAAATGCCATTACGAGACTCTGAAGACATATGCATGAACTTAATATTCACTTCAACTCTTCGCCATTTAAAACTTTGCGAGTCAACTTTGATCATGAAGGGTATCAATAGAAGCGCAATTGTATTAGCTTTCCATTGATGTATTTTGTTTTCTGATAAATGAATTACCATCATGCATAAATTAGCGTTAACGAAATAAATAAAATCATCAATCGGGTAATTTACCCGATTAATGAGGTTATTTATTTAGTTAACGCTAGTTTATACATGGTGCTAATTCATTTATCAGAAAACGAAATATATAAGTAAATAAATAACATCATCAATCGGGAAAATTACCCGATTTGATGATTTTATTTATTTATTTAACGCTAATTTATGCATGGATCTAATTCATTTATCAGAAAACTAAATATATCAATGGAAACCAAATAAAATTGCGCTTCTATTGATATCCTTCATGATAAAAGTTGACTCGCAAAGTTTTATATGGCGAAGAGTTGAAGTGAATATTAAGGTCATGCATGAAGGACTCCTTCAGAGTTTTGTTATGGCATTTCTTTAGCGTATTTTATGTTTTTTATTTGATAATATTACAGAACAAACATTTACGAAGATTACAGTATATCATATATACTGATAAACCAGTCTATATGATAGTTCATAGACCATTATATCTCTTTGTCGGGCGGTCCGCAGGCCGCTATGCAGCCTGGCAATTTCAAAACATTGTCGCGTGAACAGTCCAGAGATATAGTGGTCTATGACTACACTAATTAAGTATGTGGGGTTCGCACTTCGCACAACATTAGTTAGTAACAAATTTAATATTACCTTAACCGGGAAATCCCGGGATCCCGGGAAATATCCTGGTTTGTCCCAGAATCCCGGGATGCTAAGAAATCGCCAAAACAGGGAGCCCTAGTGTACAGGGGAGGCGGTAGCAGAGTGGTTAGTGTCACCGGGTGGCGTTCTTGAAGACCCGAGTTCGATCCCGAGTGAGACCCATAAATCCACTTAAAATTTGTCTGTACCGTCTAGTGGCCTAAGAACAAACACCCACATGACCTCCTTCCACATGTCCTGCCCATTAACCCGGGAACTGCAGGAGCAAAGATTTTTTTTAGTGTCCATGTGGTATGACGAGGCGTCCAAGTATGATAATGTGCATCTTCCATCTGCGCATGCGCCAGAGGACTGTGGTGCCGTGTCGACCGCTTTTCATTTCATCCTGCCGCGTGGAGAGGTAAGAGCTTCCCAGGTCGTGCCTCATCCCATGGCCGGAGTCGTCATGCCACACCGGCACTGATGACAGTGGGGGGAGGCGCCCATGAGTGACGGCCCTGCTGACGGAGGGAGGTGGGATGGGGGGAGGCGCCCTTGAGTGCCGGCACTGCTGACGGAGGGATGGAGGAATGGGGGAAGGCGCCTTTGAGTGACGGCACTGCTGACGGAGGGATGGAGGGAGGCGCCCTTGAGTGCCGGAACTGCTGACGGAAGGATGGAGGGAGGCGCCCTTGAGTGACGGCACTGCTGACGGTGGGAAGAGGGTTAGAGGGAGGCGCCCTTGAGTGACGGCACTGCTGACGGTGGGGGGAGGGATGGGGGTAGGCGCCCTTGAGTGACGGCACTGCTGACGGTGGGAGGAGGGAGGCGCCCTTGAATGACGGCACTGCTGACGGTGGGAGGAGGGATGGAGGGAGCGGCCCTTGAGTGACGGCACTGCTGATGGTGGGAGGAGGGATGGAGGGAGACGCCCTTGAGTGCCGGCACTGCTGACGGTGGGGGGAGTGATGGGGGAGGCGCCCTTAAGTACCGGCACTGCTGACGGAGGGATGGAGGGAGGCGCCCTTGAGTGACGGCACTGCTGACGGTGGGATGGAGGGAGGCGCCCTTGAGTGGCAGCACTGCTGACGGTGGGGGGAGGGATGGTGGGAGGCGCCCTTGAGTGACGGCCCTGCTGACGGTGGGAGGAGGGATGGAGGGAGCGACCCTTGAGTGACGGCACTGCTGATGGTGGGAGGAAGGATGGAAGGAGGCGCCCTTGAGTGCCGGCACTGCTGACGGTGGGGAGAGTGATGGGGGGAGGCGCCCTTAAGTACCGGCACTGCTGACGGAGGGATGGAGGTAGGCGCCTTTGAGTGACGGCACTGTTGACGGAGGGATGGAGGGAGGCACCCTTGAGTGACGGCACTGCTGACGGTGGGACGGAGGGAGGCGCCCTTGAGTGACAGCACTGCTGACGGTGGGGGGAGGGATGGTGGGAGGCGCCCTTGAGTGACGGCTCTGCTAGCGGTGGGGGGAGTATGGGGGAGGCGCCCTTGAGTGCCGGCACTACTGGCGGTGGGAGGAGAGATGGGGTGAGGCGCCCTTGAGTGTTGAGGGCCGTCACTCAAGGGCGCCTCCCCCCATCCCTCCCCCCACTGTCAGCAGGGCCGTCACTCAAGGGCGCCTCCCCCCACCGTCAGCAGGGCCGTCACTCAAAGGCGCCTCCCCCCATCCCTCTCCCCACCGTCAGCAGTGCCGGCACTCAAGGGCGCCTCCTTCCATCCCTCCTCCCTCAGTCAACAGTGCCGTCACTCAAGAGCGCCTCCCTCCATTCCTCCGTCAACAGTCCCGTCACTCAAGGGCGCCGCCCTCCATCCCTCCGTCAACAGTGCCGTCACTCAAGGGCGCCTCCCTCCATCCCTCCGTCAGCAGTGCCGTCACTCAAGGACGCCTCCCCCCATCCCTCCATCCCTCCGTCAGCAGTGCCGGCACTCAAGGGCGCCTCCCCCCCTCCCACCTCCCTCCGTCAGCAAGGCCGTCACTCATGGGCACCTCCCCTCATCCCTCCTCCCACTGTCAGCATTGCCGGTGTGGCATGACGACTCCGGCCATGGGGTGAGGCACGACCTGGGAAGCTCTTACCTCTCCACGCGGCAGGATGAAATGAAAAGCGGTCGACACGGGAGCACAGTCCTCTGGCGCATTCGCAGATGGAAGATAGACACATTATCATACTTGGACGCCTCGTCATACGACACCCACAGTGCGGCAATCTGAGTGAAACAGTGACCATTACAGGATTGGATGAAAATCACATCAACGTCAAGGCAGTAAAAATCCGCATCTGGCAATATATCTATTTTTAACCCAAACATATGGGATTGTGGTGTGGTTGTGGTCAGGAGTTGAAATATCTGGCGCGAATGGCACCAAACCGCTGGCAATAGACTGCTGAGGTGGTATAACGGGTGCCACTCCTTGGGATTTTTCCCAAGATTTTGAGGGGATTATTCAAGTGTTTCTCCAGTAGTTTATCTCAAGGTAAGTATAGGTACCGTTGTACCGTACCTTGAGATATACTACTGGAGAAATACTTGAATAATCCCTCCAAAAGTCCCAAGATAGACAAAAAATATCCCAACACCAGGACCTAAATCCCAAGATCTTGGGAAAAAACCCAAGGAGTGGTATATCTCTGCGTACAGCGTAGTTAGGTAGATGGTAGTGTGTGTTATCGAGGGCTGACATCAAGGCGTATATATATATGTGACACAGTTTGTAGAATTCTACGAATGTTGGCGCGATTTTTGTATGCAATTGAAAATTGCGCTTCCGGAAGGCTTGCCGCAGTCGCTCAGCAGAGCCTTCCGGAAGGCTTGCCGCAGCCCACGGATTAACTCTACCATCAATTGCGAGTGCATCGGAGGACACAGGGGCGGCATGAGCCTCTAATCACAGGCGTCACTATAAATAGCCTGCCTGCGCCGCCACGGGCGAGGGCCAACCATCACAGCCCTCAAGTGAGCATCCAGGGCATCCCATCCCTCCCCGGAGGTCACTGTCTACAGGCAAAACAAAAAAAGACTTACGGCCGGATGCCATTGTCCGTGGTGATGACGGTGGTTATTGGGCAAGGCAGGGGAGGAAGACTATTGGGCCATTGTAGGAATCCATTTATAATGCATCTGTGGCGAGAGAGAGAGAGAGAGAGAGAGAGAGAGAGAGAGAGAGAGAGAGAGAGAGAGAGAGAGAGAGAGAGAGAGAGAGAGAGAGAGAGAGAGAGAGAGAGAGAGAGAGAGAGAGAGAGAGAGAGAGAGAGATATTAGGATAAGAAAAGTGGGCAGATGGGTGGGGGAATGTAAAATTGATTAAGAGTGAAGAGGAGAAATAGATTGCCCATCGATCCTTGGCAGTGAATAATCCCTTTAGGTTATATTGGCGTTAAATGACAAAAGAGACGAACAGTGTAGTGATCCTGCATTGCTTCTGACGGAGAGCTCCTCCTGCCCAGCTCCTCATGCCGCGGGAAATGGTGCTCCTAGGGCACTCTGGTGGCAGGGAAGTTATGAAACATGTCTCGTTATAAGTTAGTTTGAAATTCCTTGGTGTCTGTTTAAAAGCCTTTAGATGTTACTCATTATAAATATTACTAATGCACTACTTCCTGCTCCTGAGGGCAATGCACTCATATTTACACTTTTATTTTCCCTGAGTGAAATTCAGGGGTTTCAATGGGAAAATAAGCATGTGATTACAATATCAGGAGAGAGAGAGAGAGAGAGAGAGAGAGAGAGAGAGAGAGAGAGAGAGAGAGAGAGAGAGAGAGAGAGAGAGAGAGAGAGAGAGAGAGAGAGACAGAGACAGAGACAGAGACAGAGACAGAGACAGGCCAAGGATGTTGTATAGGCCTCCTTGGTGGTGGTCATGGTCTTCGCTCTCAAGTGCACTTCATCACCACACGTCCCTCTCCTCGGTCAGGCCGTTCTTCCTGTCCCCCTCCTCCACCTCCTTCCCTTGCTGCTGTCGGGGCCCAAAACCAGATGCTGTGTTATGTATCTGCGGTTGAAAAGTGAACCACAAATCTCCTTTTGCTCCTCCTCCTCCTCCTTCTCTTCCACCTTCAATAATACATTTCGCACCGTTACATCGCTATAAAACTTAATCGGTATACCAGAGAACTTCAAGAGATCTTTGTTTTCGGTCAGTTGGTCAAATATACATTATATAGACTTTACGTTTATAGTTTGTGTTCCTCTAGTGAATGGAGTGGATCATTTTTTCGTCTTTTTCATGTAAGTAGACAAAAAAAATAGTGATAAAGAGCATTGATATGGAAAACGTTTTTAGGGAAGAGAAAGTGGAAGGCAAGACATAATAAGACGGAAAGCAGGCGGTGAAACTATTTGGTTCTCTGCGGGAAGAGAAAGATGCAGTATGATGTACTAGCCTAAAGGAGGGACGAGGTGGAATAGGTTAAGTTTTAGGAGGGGGAAGAAAAAAAATTGAGTTCGCAGTGGACGAAAATTAATTTAGCGTCTGACCTTTCGTGTGCAGGCTTGAGGGGGTGAGAAGGAGGGGAGGAGGTGGTGTGGCAAACTTCTTGAATTCTGTGTACCTCTCATTCCAACATAACAGACAGAATGACAGGCAGAAGTCCCGGGTTCGATCCCCGGGCGGAGCGGAAATAGATGGGCTGTTTCCTTAAAACCCGAGCCCCTGTCCACCCAGCAGTGAATGGGTACCAGGTGTTAGCCGGGGGTTTGAGACCTGCCTCCCGGGGAAGGTGGTTTCGGCCAACCCTAAATGCTATGGATGAATGATATAATGAAGAAGACATGAAGACGGGGCTATACGAGTGTAGCTCAGGCCCTGTAAAATACAACTAGATGAATACAACTAGATGAATACCCCCCCCCCCTCTCCACACACACACCGTTCATTGTCGGGGATTCACCGTTCATTCAACTGTAAAATTTGGGCGGTACTGTCCCCCTTGAGCAAGGGGAATGGGGTGTGTGGTGTGTGAGGTCCCACCATTGCCAAAGATCGGTAAAAATGATCCCCTAGCTCTCACTGAGAGGGTGAAAACTGGCGATCGTGAGCCAGCTCGCGTGGACAAGACCATGGGTGAATAACACACACAAACACACACACACACACACACACACACCACACACACACACACACACACACACACACACACACACACAGACACAGACACAGACGACACAGACACAGACACAGACACAGACACACACACACACACACACACACACACACACACACACACATTGAAGTTCTCGGTAATGAGTTACAAAGGTGTTTTCCTCACACTGTCATTGGGCAATCCAAGGCGGCCACCGGGTCCTTATCGGCCCGAGGCCCCGAGAGGAACACGCTGGGGACTTATCGCCGTCCTGACGTCCTCCATGAAGTACTGAAGGAGAGCCAACGCGTGTCAGCTTGCGACGCCATCATTAAGGAACTTGTCCAAGGTCCTCCCTCTCCTGCAGGCACGCGGCCTAAAGTTTTCCTGAGGACATCCTGCGTGTCCTGAAGTTTGTGAAGGCGACTCTTGGTGAGAGGATGAGGTGCTATTTGTGATGCTGTTATGTTTTTTTCTTTTTTTCTAAGTGCGGTTACAATGCTATGAGAACATTTTTAAACAACACACAGCACGGGACTGTTCACCTAAATAGCTTTCTTTAGAATATAATAAGAGACATAAAATCAAGCACAACGTATCATAAACAGCACAGGACAGCTCTTAATTAAAACAGATCAGAAAACCATGACTGTTTAGTATTGCACATAACATAACAGCAAGTACAGCGAATCACAGTACATGATAAAACAGCACAGGACAGCACAGAGGATGAGGTGTGACGCAAATCTCTTTCTGATTAGCGAGATGTCTGTCCTCTCTGGCCAGTCACTTTGTTGACCGGCAGCTACAAATATGGCCAAGGTATTGCCCACCGATTTATTCATTTATTTCCTTTGAATTTTTCCTTGAGTCTGAAAGCGGTTTTTTTTGGCGCTAATTTTTCAATATAATTTTTTTCGTGTTGAGTATGTTTCAGTCACCTTTGACGTGAATATTTTGAGTTACTCGCTTTAATCCATGTATTACCTTTCTTTTTCTGACAAAGAGCTTAGATAAAAAGGAAATCAAATCCTTTAAAGTCACGGAAGTTTTATTAAAATTTTACAGATTTTCTTGTTCAATAAGAATGTCGCTAGATTATGACCAGCTTTCCTTGGTGTGTGTATGTGTGTGTGTGTGTGTGTGTGTGTGTGTGTGTATGTGTATGTGTTGTGTATGTGTGTGTGTGTGTGTGTGTGTGTGTGTGTGTGTGTGTGTGTGTGTGTGTGTGTAATAGTAATAATAGTAATAGTAAATTTATTGCCATTATTGTTACATCTATAAATTGTATAAACAAACTTATATATACCATATCTATTAACGGCATGGTCTGTCGAGCCAAGACTCTTTGATAGAAGGAAATTTCTAATCTAAATTTGCAGTACACAGGCAACATGATTTTCTAAGAAATTATATTGAATAGATTATGCAATGAAACTTTACAACTACAGTAAATAAGATTCTAATTATGTAAAAACAAACACTAAATCTTCAACACATGCATTCTTACAAGCATTAACAATATAGAACATATAGAACACTGACTTGCGTATTGACACACACTTACATCGTTCGCCTAACATCCTGTATTCTGACAAGTAAACAAATGACTTTTTTTTTCTTTTTAAATTGAAATAAATTACATGTAAATATTCATGTTTTTACATCAGTAGGAAGGGAATTCCACAGCTGAGGACCGTCACATACCACACTCTTGTTGTAGAGGGTTGTTCGAAATTGTGGACTCAGTAGATTTATATTATTACCCCTCGTGTTATGAGAACTTTCAATAAATTTGAAAAGTTTTTTTACCTGTATAGATATTCATATTTTTAAAAATAAACAACAATACAAAATATATTTTAATGAATTTGAAATTTAATATATTTAACTGAGAATAATTAAGGCTGATAGAATCAACTTTATCCATGAATAGAATAGATCTGATAATCTTATTTTGGGCTACTAATATTTTTTTCAAAAATGATGGCCATGTACAACCCCATATGGAGACACAGTAGATCAGGTGAGGGTAGCATAAAGTGTAATAAATACTAACCATACTCTCTGTTGTTAGCTGATGGCGGACTCTATATAGGATGCCACATATTTTTGATAGCTTTGTACATACCTCATTAATATGATGGCTCCCATTTAAATTTTCATCGATAATTACACCCAAAAACTTTGTATGAGAGACACGTTGTATTGGTTCACCTTGTAATAATATTGGGGGCATGACATTTTTTATTGAACGATTTTGAAACAGTATATAATTGTTTTTTTTTAACATTGAGATGTAATTTGTTGGCCTGTATCCACTTATTTATCAACAACAATTCAATTTGAAAATTATGGTGTAAGGAGTTCAGGTTACTATCAGCTAATAGGAGATTTGTATCGTCAGCATATATAGTACATTTAAATTTTGAGATAGCATTGACTATATGTGTGTGTGTGTGTGTGTGTGTGTGTGTCTGTGTGTCTGCGTGTCTGTGTGTCTGTGTGTGTGTGTGTGTGTGTGTGTGTGTGTGTGTGTTTTGTGTGTGTGGTGTGTGTGTGTGTGTGTGTGTGTGGGGTGTCTGTGTTCTGCGTGTCTGTGTGTCTGTGTGTGTGTGTGTGTGTGTGTGTGTGTGTGTGTGTGTGTGTGTGTGTGTGTGTGTGGGGTATTTTGGTTTTAACTCTTGAGTCTTCCAGTGTATTTTTATTAACATCCTTTTTCTACTTTATTTACATGCTACTTTATTTGTCATATTTTATTTTCATCTCGTTAATTTTGTTCTTTCATCACGGCTTTGCCTTATCGCTTTGTCACTCCTCAAAATCAATTAAGTTTGTACATAATTGTGCTCCGTGTCGTTTCCGTGGTGTAGTGGCTAGCATGTCTGGCTACGAATCTACGGGCCCTGGTTCGAATCCGGGCCAGGGCAAGTCGGCGACCAGCCTAAACAGCTGTTCTTCCTTCCTTTCGGGGTTGATAAATGGGTACCTGTGGTAACCCCGGGGAGGTAACTGTGGAACCCGGGTGTCAACTACCCCCGTGTCCGGATAAGGTCTTCACCCATCATAGTTTCTAAGGGCTAATGCCACGGAGATGAGCACCGAATGCCACGCGCCTCATAGCGTATGCTCCCATCTTTACCTTTACCTATAATTCTGCTCTCGCAATTAATTTCCTTCTCTTGTTTCCTTGAGCAAATAACTTTATGTCCTCTGTGGTTTGTCCTCCTCCTACTCCTCCTCCTCCTCCTCCGTATATTTAAATCAGGTGTTCCGTGAGCCTACAAAGGAATAATAGTATCCTAGATTTAGTTTTCACTACCGACATTGATCTGGTTGATTACTGCGATATAGGTGAACATTTGGCAAATAGTGATCACAGGTTAATCAGATGCGGCTTAAATTGCTACGTAGACATCACAGAAAATTGGTTATTAGTTCCCAGTTATAATAAAGCAGATTTCACGAAGATCAGCAGGGTACTGAGCGAAGTTGATTGGATTGACCTACTAAATGGTAATAACGCCGAAAACATGTGTAATTTATTCACAAATAAACTCCAATCGGTGGTTGAAAAACATGTTCCCATGGTAAGAAAACGTTTGAATAACATAAACAGACCCTGTTGGATGACTAATGAGATTCAACAAATCATTGGCAGTAAGCGCCGAGCGTATAAAGTTTACAAGCGATCAAATGCGGACTGCGATTCTAGAGATTACAATGACGTAAAGCGTCGTTGCAAAGGATTAATTAAGTCTAAAAAGCGCGAGTATGAAGAAAAAATTGCAAAGGAATCCAAATCAAGCCCGAAAAGGTTTTTTCAATACGTTCGAAGAAAGAAAACGTCAAAACATGTATTGGGCTACTGAAAGATAAGAATAACATCCTGGTAAATGAAAATAAGAGTATGGCGTCCGTACTCAATGATTACTTTAATGGGGTATTTATTAAAGAAGACGAAGCTCCATTACCAGAACCAGTGAACATGTATGCGGTACTCGAAAGTGATAGATTGGTAATAGGAGAGATAACAGTAGACGAAGTATCAAAGTATTTGCAGAAACTTGACCTAGCAAAATCCGTGGGGGTGGACGAAATCTCGCCGCGATTACTTCGCGAATGTAGTCAACTTTCGCTCCCATTAAAGATTATTCTCAATAAATCGCTAATGGACAAAAATGTTCCTAGTATGTGGCAATTAGCTAATGTTACACCGATATTCAAGATAGGGCGTAGGAGCCTCGCAAGTAATTATCGCCCAATTAGTCTAACGTCTGTGATTGTCAAACTATTTGAGAAAATATTGCGGGATAAAATAATGGCTTTCTCGATGAAAATAACTCCATATAAAACTCCCATCATGGATTTCGAAATAAGAGATCCTGCTTGACAAACCTACTCGATTTTTTTAATATCATTTATTCAACCTGAGATGCTAAAATTCCCTCGGATATAATATACCTTGATTTTCAAAAAGCCTTCGATACAGTTCCCCATAAGTGACTTTTGACCAAGCTAAAGGCACATGGCTTAGGAGAGCAATTATGTCCATGGATTGGCGATTGGCTTTCAAATCGTAAACAACGGGTAAGTAATAAATGGCGAGGCATCTGATTGGTTAGATGTTACTAGTGGGGTGCCTCAGGGCTCGGTCTTGGGTCCTACTCTTTATCTGATATATATCAATGATCTGGACTGCGGACTTGTATCTAAAATATCGACATCTGCAGATGACACCAAATTAGGCATTAAAGCATATACTAGAGAAAACTGCGAACTCACACAACGTGATCTCGACAAGCTATCAGATTGGAGTGATTGGAGTGGCTATTAAAATTCAATTCCGATATATGTAAAGTAATGCATATAGGCAACGATAACCTCAAATATAACTATCAAATGCAAAATAAATCGTTAACTGAAGTACAGCAGGAAAAGGATTTAGGTGTCATCATCAGTAATGATCTGAAAACCAGTCCGCATTGCCTAGCTGCCAGTAAAAAGGCGAATATGATGTTGGGCTTCATTAAACGCAGCTTTGAACATAAAACTCCGAAAGTAATGACACGATCATACACGTCTTTGGTTAGGCCGCACTTAGAAAATGCCGTTCAATTCTGGTCGCCTTGTTTCGTAAAAGATCAAGCCAAATTGGAATCAGTGCAAAGAGGAGCAACCAAACAAATTCCATCTCTGCGAAATTCATCTTATGAAGAGAGACTGCGGAAACTTAATATGTTTTCCTTAAAGCATCGTAGAATTCATGGGGACTTGATAGCAACCTTTAAGATCCAAAAAGGATTTGATGTCATTAATCAAGAGAACCTATTCGAGCTTTCTTCTCAAGTGACAACAAGAAATAACGGTTTAAAACTAAACGGTCAACGTTACATCACAGATCTCCGTAAAAATTATTTCAATGTTAGAGTTGTTGATCGATGGAACAAGTTACCAGCAAATATTGTCGAAGCCAGCACAATAACTACATTTAATAACAGACTTGACGCGCACTGTAAAGTAAATGGGTATTGAAAGTGCCCTGCGAATTCATATTATTGTCCCCCGGATCGATGAGTGTTAGTGGTAGCTGTAGTTAGTATATTTCATATACTATCATTCTTCACTACGAAACTTCCATGTTACTATCTTCTTTAGGGACATGGTATCATTTTCCAACTGTCCTCTTACATGTAATTGTAGTTAGTAGTATTAGTCTAGTAGTCCAGTGGACCCCACGTGCACTCCCTGGACAATCTAATGAGACCTACTTTTTTAGATGCACAAATATGTCTAGAAAACAAATATCAATGTTAACACTGTCAACTAATGTCCCATGTGGTTCGTATGGCGGCCATCATGGATTTCGTCGATCGCGAAATATTTGACTTTCTCGAAATTACCAAAATGTCCATAAAATCACAAATAATGTAGTTTCAAATTTAATTTTGGTGCCCACGTGACACGAATAACATGGTCTATTGTAATAAGATGCATTAATGCAGTAATTGATACAAGTTTAGTCATGGAATGGCAAAAACCTAAAAAAAGGCGGAAAAATTACTTCGGTTTCGCCGACAACTTTCAACATAAATGACAATAACTTCACTGATATACAACATACTGGTCAGTTTAACATATCAAAATCATCGTCTATTATTCCCCCATCTAATGCAGTCAAACAATTGACATACATATATGATTATCATACACTAATTGTTACCAATGTAACCCACCCCCTAGTGAATCTTTACTTTCATCAAATACATATATTCGATAAAACTTAGTTTTATATTAAATTTCACCAGTTAATCATGGGCAACTAGATAATACAACTTAGTATTGTTCAGTTGCCATTTGTAAACACTGTTTTGCTCCATATGTCATTTCATATATGTATATATATATTGTATATATATGTTTGTTTCTCATACAATATTGTATTGCTCATGTGTATCGCTAACCTGCATACGATGTCAATTAACACTACTTTCCTTCTCCTTAGATGCATCGGTGATAGTGATAGTGTAGATGGTATGTCAGTGACCTAACATTCTGTGTGGTACATCCGTAGTTCTTTCTGGTGGTGGAATATAACTGAACTAAATCATGGCTAGGACGAGGAAACGAAAAAGCGACAAATTATCAGCCAGATCTGAAAACCCTAAATGCCCATCATGTATCGTACACGTAATAGACATCCGAGACTATGGTCCCTTGACATCTTTCAGAAATGTGAGAGGAAACCCAGATGAAAAATTAGCATATCTACATGAAATCCGTGAAAATCGAATGGCTGAACCTCTCAATTCACCTCGCCGTATGGAAGCAGTGTGTGCTCAGATACCAGAGACTCTCGAAGGCGTTGACTTGGAGATGATAGGATACCACAGACCATGTTACCAGCGCTTCACAGCAAACTTACATCGCTTGAATGATTCGACCGTAGCATCTATATCCACGAAGCATCACTCTCCGCGCAAACTGTCATCTGCTGAGAGTTCCCAATTATTCCCACCTGAATGTATGTTCTGCGAGAAGTTTGAAATAAAGGTATCTGGAAAAACCGAGAGACCCATCAAATTCCTATCATGGAAACACAAAGAGCCTGCTTGGAAAAGCATCGTGTCCCAGGCCCTTGAACTGGGAAAGACTCTTCTATACCGACAGGTGAAAGGAAAGGACTTATTTGCCGTTGAAGCACAGTTCCATTTCGAATGCAGAATGTCCTTCACCACGGAATATCGAAATCACATCCGGGCACAGGAGCGAGAAGAGAACCGTAACGTAGACACTGATCAGGCCCATAGGGCTGCTGCCCATAACGCAGCCTTCAACTTGGTGGTAGAACACATCCAGAAGCATATAGTTGAACAGAAACAGATCATACAGCTCTCCACCCTGCGCCTCATCTACATCACCGAACTTGAACAGCAACACTTTCCCAACCAGGACTATCGAAGCGAGAAGCTGATGAACCGTCTGAAGAACCATGATATTAGTGACAAGATAGAGTTCATCAAGGTTGCTGCCAAGGGATGCATATCGATTTGTTTGGTTTGATTTGTTTGGAGACGGACAGTCGAGTGGTGGGTGCTCTACTTGAATCATGCTGTGAATCTTAAATTTAAGTCTGCCGTCGTGAGGACGCCGGATACGGACATCTTCTTCATTCTTCTCCATCACTCCCACTCCATAAACCTCACCATCTACCTAGACACTGGGATCGGCAAACATCGTCAAATCGTCAACGTGACAGAGCTTGGGGAGACACTCGGGAGTGACTACTGCAACACGCTGCTCGGGTACTACGTCTTCTCTGGTGAGGACTGCACCAGTGCTTTCAAGGGGAAGGGGAAGGTCACTCCACTCAAGAAGCTGCAGAAATATCCCAGATTTCACAGAGCATTTAGGTAGGTCATGAAGTATGTTCTGAACGTTTGTAACTTGCGATAATGTAACATTTGAATCGTTATACTATCCTCATTCATTTAAGAAGTTACATGTAATACATAAATGTTTTTTTCCAGGCAACTTGGTGAGGAGTGGACCGTAAAGCCAGAAGTCCAACAACAGCTGGAACAGTTCACGTGTATCATGTATGGTGAGGCGCGTGAGTCACTGGTGAACACAGTCCAAGCCAAGATGCTAAATAAAATGGTGGGCGAGGATACGAAGCTGACCACCAAGTCGAAGGTCGACCTCGCCCGACTTCCACCCTGTCAGGACTCCCTCATCCCTCACATACAGCGTGTGAACTACAGGGTGGCATGTTACAAGCGTGCTCATCAACCGATTTTCTCGAGACCCAAGCCATATGATGCTGGGCAAGGCTGGGAGAAAACAGGACAAGGAATCTTGGAGCCAGTGTGGTCATGTGGGCCCATCCTACCATCGTCACTGACAGGCTTGCTGGAGACTGTTGATTCAGAGGATGAGGAAGAGGATCTAGTGGAGGAGGAGTATCCAGACTATGATGGACTTGATGATGGCAACGATGAATGACTATTATCATGCTTATATTATTATATTATGATAGACTGATAAATACGTAGCTGTTTAATAATATTAACTGTCATCAGGTTCCATTTTCACCGCTATATTTAAAACTATAAGAAAAGCTAATATGATTTAACTCTCTGTTATTTGTAAATATACCAAATATCAATGACTCACTTCTACTTACAGCGTACCTAGCTGCCCTACATCACTTGTTAAAGTTTAATAGAAAGGAAACATTGTTTTCTGACTTTTCTCGAATGTTTTGTATTTGACAACATAAAGTTTCACTAGGGGGGTGAGTAACATTGGTAACAATTAATGTATGATAGTCAATTTGTCATATATGTATGTCAATTGTTTGACTGCCTTAGATGAGGGAATAATAGACGATGATTTTGATATGTAAAACTGACCAGTATGCTGTATATTACTGAAGTTATTGTCATTTATGTTGAAAGATGTCGGCGAAACCGAAGTAATTTGTCCGCCTTTTTTTAGGTTTTTGCCGTTCCATGACTAAACTTGTACCAATTACTGCATTAATTGTTCTTATTACAATAGGCCATTTTATTCTTGTCACGTGGCACCAAAATTAAATTTGTAACTACATTATTTGTGATTTTATGGACATTTTGGTTATTTCGAGAAAGTCAAATATTTCGCGATCGATACAATTCAAGATGGCCGCCATACGAGCCCCATGGGACATTAGTTGACAGTGTTAACATTGATTTTTGTTTTCTAGACATTTGTGCATCAAAAAAAGTAGGTCGCATTAGATTGTCCAAGGGGTGCACGTGGGGTCCACTGGACTACTAGACTACATGTAGTTCAACAGATACCCTAGTTATGGACCAATAGGTCTCCTGGTGTCTGTTATTCCTATGCATTCCTATGTATTCCTCCTCCTCCTGGCTTGGGTCTCGGGCGGTATAAGCAGGAGACGTGCGTAACAAGACCTTCCTGGAATCGCCTCATGCCGCTGCCTCGTCAGCGTTGAGACTGGTGTTTACTGGCCGCTGGGTGGCTGCAGGCGGGCGTTGGGGGACCTGCGACGTCCCTGCGCTCGTGTCACCTGCCGCTCAGGGTTTTCAAGGGGAATTTGATGGAAAACCTGAAGCGATTCCTTGCCCTGTTAAAACTTCGCAGTCTGAACACAAGGCCTTTCTTCTTCCCATCCTCTCATCCTCCTTTTCCTTCTTGTCTACCTTCTCCCTCATGCTCTTATTGTATAATCTTTCCCCTCTCAGTCTGGCGTGTTCTCGGTCACAGTTTGGTGCAAGTCTTCGTTACGCCTCCAGGGAACGCCGCGCACGCGTCCCTTCTGACTCAACCTCCACAAGAACACATAATTTTACTCAAAGGAAACGTAATAGTGGAGGAAAAAATAGACCGAGTATATAATTCCCTTTATGTGAGAGAGAGAGAGAGAGAGAGAGAGAGAGAGAGAGAGAGAGAGAGAGAGAGAGAGAGAGAGGAGAGAGAGAGAGAGAGAGAAGAGAGAGAGAGAGAGAGAGAGAGAGAGAGAGAGAGAGAATAGTTAATTAGTTTCATGTTTGTCTTCACTTTTGTGCCAGAAAGAATTTCTTAGATGAAGGGTCGCTGAGGTAGGATGAGTTTCGGTAAGTAAGGTAAAGTGAGCTTGTGTTGCGTGTGCTTGATGGCGGAAAGGAAGGAAGGAAGTATGAAAGGAATAGATTGCTGAGGAGGAGGATGGAGTATGGTGGGATAAGAAGGGAAAAACAAATATGGTAGGAACAAAAAATTGATAATATAAAGAGGGAACAGAATGCTAGAAATAAATACTAAGGAGAATGTAAAAGGAGTTGAATGAAAAGAAGGAAGAAGCAAGCAGGATGAGAAGGAAGCACAGGAAGGCAGGATAATAAAGAGGCAAGAGGGAGGGAGGGTGGGAGGGTAAGAGCGGCCTCAATGCACAAACACCTTTAAGGGAGCTGATCTATTTATTTTCGATTCGTATTACCCAGATTCTCGCGGTGCTGCTGGGCCTTGTTGCCCGGGTTCATGCCACCCTTTCGACTCTGTCTATTTATTTTCGATTCTATTAGCCAGTTTCCGGAGAGAGAGAGAGAGAGAGAGAGAGAGATGAGACGACGAGAGAGGATGAGAGATGAGAGAGTAGATGAGTTAGAGAGAGAGAGAGAGAGAGAGAGAGAGAGAGAGAGAGAGAGAGAGAGAGAGAGAGAGAGAGAGAGAGAGAGAGAGAGAGAGAGAGAGAGAGAGAGAGAGAGAGAGAGAGAGAGAGAGAGAGAGATTAAAAATCATGTTTAATGCAAAAAAAAATGAGTGACGTAGAAGTTTGGTTAATAAAATTTACGCAAGACTTTTTTTTATGGTGCGAAGTTAAGAAACCAGGAGGAGGAAAACGACGTCGACGAAGAGCAGCATGACGATTTTTCACAGTAGAAAAAAAAACGAAAAAAAACTCATAATACGGATAAAATATGATAGAGAAAAATATAAGTCATGTAAGACATCTTTTAGAGGGCAAAAAGAAAAAAATACTGAAAAAAGAGGAATAGAGAGGAGGAAATCCAGCTCATGAATAAATCCTTCTCATTCCTATACTACTTGAAGTAAGAAAATAATCTTTCTAATACTGATGACTACAACTTTGTTATGTATGCAAACTGGCACCGAGCAGGAGGTGAATGCGAGAAGGGCACCAACGCCAAAGCGAGAAAGATGAGAAATTTCCCTCGTTCACCATTTTTCTCTTTTTCCGTTATTGGACATTTCATGTGTCCTCTCGGCTTCCATTATCGACAGGGTGAGGCGCCAAGTTAAAGAGGAATGAGGGGATTTTTTTCTCCTCCTTTCACGCCGTGTTTTTATATCCTGTCTTTATGTTATGTAAGGAAAGTGTAGGTAGTCGGCATAGATCCCTTGGGCATCACAGAGCGACAAAATCCCAGAGTCTGGCGCCATAAAGCCGGCAGCCATCACTCCGCGGTGGCTTGGTGGCACAAGCCAGGATGGCGTGTTCGAAAGGAACTTTTACTTATATTTAAATGTAATTTTTCTCTTACGCACCCTTATGTATATGCAAAGTTACGAATTAAGGTAAATAGTAAGTGGCAGGTATGTAATGGAAGGTGCCCGTGCCTGTGACAGGTTACATAAAATGTTTTGCAAAATTTATAGAGAAACAAAAATCCCTAAAGCATAACTGAAATTCCTATGTGATGCATCGTAATGTCATATAGAGTACACAATATTTTTTCTAAGATTATAATGAGTGGAAGTGGCTCGTTGAATCATTACAACGTAATACTCTGAACACTCCCTCACTGTCGTCAATAACACTATAGTCGCCACTGCACTAATGGCGCTAGGCTCTCAATATTACGAATTTTAGCATCACTACAGACTTGTATGTGCCACTAAAGACAGGTACATAATATAAAATATTGTGCATGCATCTTTAGTGGCACATACAATTAGGTAGTGATGCTAAAATTCGTAATATTTGGCACCTGGGGACATTAGTGCAGTGGTGACTAGTGTTATTGACGGTACGCTTCCCCTACACATGATTATTCATCATTGTTACGATGGGGATGAACACATACATACAAGGCAGGCAGGCAGGCAGGCAGGTAATAAGGCAGGCAGGTAGGCAGGCAGCAGACAGGCTGGCAAGAAAGGTAGGCAAGAAAGGTAGGCAAGGCAGACAGGCAGGCAGGCAGGCAGACAGGCAGGCAGGCAGGTAGGCAGACAGGCAGGCAGGCAGGCAGGCAGGCAGGCAGGCAGCAGGCAGGCAAGCAGGCAGGCAGGCAGGCAGGCAAGCAGGCAGGCAGGCAGGCAGGCAGGCAGGCAGGGAGGCAGGCAGGCAGGCAGGCAGGCAGGCAGGCAGGCAGGCCAGGCAGGCAGGCAGGCAGGCAGGCAAGGCAGGCAGGCAGGCAGGCAGGCAGGCAGGCAGGCAGGCAGGCAGGCAGGCAGGCAGCAGGCAGGCAGGCAGGCAGGTAATAAAGCAGGCAGGCAGGCAGGCAGACGCAGGCAGGCAGGCAGGCTGGAGGGGTCCCGCACACGCCACCTCCAGTGCCCCACACAAACCATGGTGTGCGTGAGCCTGGAGGGCGTGTGATGATCTCATTCAAAACTAGTCAAGTCAAGTGTTGAGCGATAATATGAGCAATATTATGCGTGCGTGGATGTCTTACAGTAGATCTTGTCTGAGAGAGAGAGAGAAGAGAGAGAGAGAGAGGAGAGAGGAGAGAGAGAGAGACAGGGGAGAGACGAGAGAGACAGAGAGAGAGAGAAAGGGCAGAAGAGAGAGAGAGAACGAGTCTAGGACTTGGCACGGCTTAAGGCGGCGAGAAAACGCAGGCAAACTAACAAGCAAGCGAAAGAAAACAAGCAAGCAAAAGCAAGAGGAAAGAAAGAGACCACAGCAGAAAACAAGAGAAACAGTAAGGTTAAACCCTGCGATTTTTTCTCTAATGTTGCGGCTGAGGTCATTATGTTAAATCCAAAAAATGAACTTATTTTTCGCGCAAATGTTTAGTGCCGATGATAGATGGTGCCGTGAGATGAAATAAGATTTTTGCTGGAAATTCGTGTCTGTCGAGTGCAAATGACTGCGGGAATCAACTAACTTTTCTCCATAACCCTTTGGGTGCAAGACGCAAAATTTTCATAGCATTTGCGACGCATGTTCTCGTCATTTTCTCAACATTTCACAAAGCATCCCTCCCCTCACGTGCTGCGCCGTGCTTTTAGGCCTTGATTTATTATATTTTCCCCTCCAAATTCAAAATAATCAAGAAAGTATACAAACATGTATTATTTTCATCGTCAACCGACACAGGTGTATTAGTACATTAACCTGTCAATAATTATGTTTTAAAGGCGGCTTTTCTGCTTCAGAGCCGTTGAAGCTGCTGTCCGGCCTAGAAAATTTACATATCCAGTTAGATAGTTACATCTCAGTGCATCTCAGTTAAATTTA
>JACEEZ010004966.1:222500-232500 GCA_016584305.1 Chionoecetes opilio
GACAGCCACGTGTTCTGAGGTGCCCACAAAGTCAAGAGGAAAACACTGGACAGTGTGCGGAGCGAGATCCGTCACCACAGGGTCAAGGGACGACCCAGAGCTGTGGGTGGGGAACGACACGTAATTGTGCAGATCTAACACAACTAACAGCGTGTTGAAGGCGTCACGCACTACATTCTGGTTTAGGTCACCAATGATGATTAGATTTTCACACTGGTTAGCTGTCATCATGGTGTCAATGTTCACTGTCAGGAAGTCCAGTAGCACTGTGCCCTGCGAGGAGGGGGCGATAACACCCAACACATAGCAAACCTTTCCCATTACTATCTATCATCTTTAGTGCTAGTAACTCAAGGCCCCTGGTCACGGGCACGGGGGGCTCAACCACCTGTACGTTAAGAGTTTCCTTGAAACAGAAGGCCACACCCCCGCTTTGAGTTGAGCGATCCTTCCTTAGGCATACCGAATATCCCTGCACGCGGGCATAAGACTCAGGCACTTTATCGTCTAGGAAGGTTTCGCACACAAACCCTATGTCGGCACAGTTCTTAATAATAACACTGTGAGTGAGCTCACCAACATTGGTGTGGAACCCTCTCAGATTAGCCGAAATAATTCTCACCTCACTGTTGTAGGGTTTGTAGCATCGCCGAGGGGTGCTGCGGCGCGGCTCCATAGTGGAGGGCGTGGGCAGGTAAGGTGAAGGGCCAGGTGGGATGGGGGACTGGGGGCCCGTGTGGGGCCGTCAGTACAGGCCCGGCTGATCTCTGGAGAGAGGCAGTATGCTGAAGTTGCCAAGTGACGTTTCTCAGGGCAATTAGAGTCTCCTGGCCACTCTGCCTCACCGCCTGCACCAATTCCTGCTGTCTCTGATCAGCAATTTTGATTTTGCAGTTCTGGGAAGAGTGAAAACGGCCTTGGCAATAGTCACAAGTCTTCCTTGGGCACTGGTCTCGAGTGTGGTTTGAGCGTTTGCACTGAGGACACCTTGACTGTTGCTGCCTGGGATGGGCTATGGCTCGTGGCTGAGTCACCGCCTCCTGGCGTGACTGCTGCCTTAGCCTGGTCGCTGCTTCTCCCCCAGATGCGCTGTTTCTTCTTGCTGCTGGTCTCCTCTTCCTCTCAGGCTGTTGGGGCTGTCTGTTTGTTTCCTGGGTGGCTTGATGAGGGCGGTGTTCCCTTCTAGTCTCACTCTCCGCAGTGGGACTATTAGTAGAGCTTTCACCACTTGACAGCGATTGCTCCCGCTCCTCAGTTGCTTCTGGCGCCTGAGGTGAGGGAGGGGTGATGGGAGGCGGAGGAGGGGGATTAATACTCTCGGCAGGTGTGTTGCCACCATCCTCCCGGGGGGCGGGCACAGCCTCACCGTTAATTCTGTCAAGTCTGGCTGTACAAGCTACTGACCTCTGCTGCTTTACCTCGCTGGCGTGGGTGGCCAGAAGAGTGTCCACGATAGACAGCGCCTCCACCAGCACCCGCCGCTTGTCTGCGAGGTCCTCTGTAACAGACCTGTAGTTGTTCAGGTAGCTCTTTGTGGAGGTCAGGTCCCGTCGGAGATTTTTGACAAGCTGCACCAACTCCTCCTCACGTAGATCGATTAGGTCGTCCTCGGGTTCCTCCTCGGCGAGATCCGTGGAGGGTGGAGGGGCAGGGGTTGCCTGTGAGTTCCGGGTGAGGGGTGTGACAGGGTCGTTGATCCGTAGCAGGGCTCGTAACTGCCCTGTGTTGCCGCAACTGAACTCCAACGCCTAGGCCAGACAACCAACGTGGCAGACGTTGGGACAGCCTTCCTTGGTGCACGGCTTAACTGTCTGTTGAGTCTCTGTCCGGCCACAGACAGCACACCAAGAAACAGGTCTGTATCCGCTGATTCCACTGGGCCTCGCAATAGGGTGCTCAAAACATTCAGGCACCATGTCTGCTATTGAAGGCCGGAGAGAGGTGCAGCTATGGAGAGGTGATGGGCAGGGAAGAACGGGGTGAGAATGGTCAAGGTCACCGTGCTGGGTTTTAGGCCTGTACACTCAGGTCACGGGCCTCACACACACGCTCACAGCTACACGTGTCCTTCCCACTCACAACACCACAATAATTTTGAAGATTACGGGCACAGGTTACGCACTTGTTTCTCACACTATGTCGCACTGCTTTAACTTTACCTTGCGCTAAGTGGTGGTGTAACTTAGATTCCTGTACAAGGTGTTTGGTGCCCAGAAAACACACAAAAACACGGAGCTCCTTGAACCCACGTCCTCCCCCTCCGCGACCTGCGACCTCTCTCTCTCTCTCTCTCACTCTCTCTCTCTCTCTCTCTCTCTCGTCTCTCTCTCTCTCTCTCCTCTCTCCTCTCTCTCTCTCTTCTCTCTCTCTCTCTCTCCTCTCTCTCTCTCTCTCTCTCTCCCTCTCTCTCTCTCTCTCTCTCTCTCTCTCTCTCTCTCTCTCTTCTCTCTCTCTCTCTCTCTCTCTCTTTTCTCTCTCTCTCTCTCTCTCTCTCTCTCTCTCTTCTATACGAACGAGTTTTAAACTCGTCTAGTTTGAACAAATGAACACATGAAAAAGTAGATAGTAGAGCTTGAAACATACATACAAAAAAACCTATTCAATTCACATTTAAGACAGACACACACGCTCGACAGAAAGGTAAGGTAGGTAAGGCATTGTTGTAGACTTTTCATGCAGCGTTGGAAGGCTGTAATTAAACGTTTGAAGCCTGTCTTCATATTATCCCCTTTTGCATTCCAAGGCTAAAATGGCGGCCGCATTACTAGGGAAAATTTCCTTCAGAATTGAACCATAACGTAGGATAAGAGGAAGGGGCTGAGAAAAATGAGTAGTTTGCAAACCTACGGAGGTAGCTTTAATAGCATTATAATTTCCTCAATGAATGGTTAATGGAATGTGTAATTGGTATCCTCTCTCTCTCTCTCTCTCTCTCTCTCTCTCTCTCTCTCTCTCTCTCTCTCTCTCTCTCTCTCTCTCTCTCTCTCTCTCTCTCGCTCTCGCTCTCGCTCTCTCTCTCTCTCTCTCTCTCTCTTTTTTTTTTTTATTTAAACAACTGACATCATGGTATACATGGGGCTACAAATAGCAAAGAGATTGGTGAAGGCAATGAGTGGCAGAAGCTAAAGATGTCCCCTGTCCCGGGGACATCTATCCGAAAGCTATGCCTTATAGGATAATAACTAAATATATAATGTTACAGGCTGAGGGTCACTGTCCGTCACAGGCACTTTTCAGGCGCACTATTTACACGTACACTGTGTCAATGTGTGTCACTATGTGTGTGTCACTATGTGTGTGTCACTGCGTGTCACTATTGACACGACACTGCGTCACGCCTTACGGACACTAAGGCGGATGTAAGCGGCACCATCTGTGGGCCTCCACCTTCACCTGCTGGGTGTTCATGGCCACGACATCCACCTCAACCGTGAAGGTGTTCCACAGTGTCGCCGTGGCCCAAGTAAAGGCTCGCTGGCCCATCACGGTGTGGGTCCTCGGGGCCTCGAGGAGGAGATCACCTGACGCTACTGTCCTCGTAGCGCGTTCTGACCTCCTCCACGGGACCCGAAGTCCTGCAAGGTGGGAAGAGTGTTGCACCTGGGCCTTGTGCAACACTGTGAGGGCACCGACTCTCCTCCGGTGCCCCAGGCTGTCAAGCTGGGAGCGGGGATCATCCCGCCACTGCTCCTGCTGTAGTCGTTGTTGTTGTTGTTGCTGGTGTTATTAGAGCTGCAGCTGATGTTGTTGTTGTTGTCGTCGCTGAGGCTGCTGCCACTGCTGCGCGGGGCGACGTTCCATAGGATACTGGTCGTCGGTGTGGGTGTATTGAGGCTGCTCAGCAACGCCTCTGTACTTTTTCCAGCAGGACAGGTGGCACTGGGACTACTCATCCAGGTGAGAGGACCCCTGTCTCCATGACGGGCCTCCATTTGGCGCCCTTATACGCCGCACTGAGGACATCAGCGTTGAACAGGTGCCTTACTCGGCGCAGGAGAGTCACCCTCAGGGAGGCTCGACGCGCCACTGTCTCCAGGTGGCGGTCAAAGCGGAAGCTGTACGTCAACCTCTTACCCCAGAATGTGGATGGAAGTTCTTGATGGCAAGGGTATCGTCCCCAATCCTTCAGCTTCCACCTAGTGTAGCCTGCAGTCCTCCCTTCCGAACGTGATTATAACCATGGCCTGGGTCTTCTCGGCAAGCAAACTTGATTTGCCACCGTCTTCCCCAGGCCGTGAGGTACCAAGTTGACGGTGTGTGGCATCTATCACGTCGCAGTCTCCTCTCTGGTGTAGGTGTGGGACCCCGGTGCAGTCGTCCAGCATAGGCAGACGCCCAGGGAGGCTTTGGAGTAGGTCATTGAAAGTAAAGTTCCACAGGATGGGGGCCCAGGGCCAATCCCTGTGGAACGGAAGCCTCCACCGGTATTGTGGCTGACGTGCTCCATCACCACCACCCCGATCCGGCTGGGAAGGTAGACTCGGAGAACAAACGCCAGGCATGTGTCCCGTGATGCGAGCTGTTCAAAGCTTGCCCAGGGAAGCCTGTGCCACCACAGTCAAAGGCCCCGGCTATGTCCAGGGGCAATCACCAGCGATGGGCGGCCAGAGTACAAGGGAGTCATGCCATGATTTGGAGAGCAGGAGAAGCAGTCGAGGCGGGTACCGTCCATTCCTAAACCCGTCTGTGATAGGGGACATAGGTCGCGTGGTGCCCTCTAGGTGGCGAGGTCAGTTGCTCTGCAATAATTCTTTCTAAGATCGTGCTGACAACTGACAGGAGCGAGATTGGACGATAGTGGGCACTGGATCAGTCCCTCTAATTTTTTTTGGTACGGGCGTGACACGAGCACTCCTTACACAGGCTTGGCCAGGCGCTCCGTTGAGGCACAACTGCTGAAAGATGTGCTGTGAGGGGCCTATCAGCTCATCTGCACAGTGATTGAGCAGGAAGGGACTACACCATCATGCCAGGGCGCCCTTTTGTTGTTGACGGTACGCAGGAGGCGGGCCACGTGTCCTCCGTGACCACCGGGGCTGTCAGGCCCAGGTGAGACATACGGGGAGGCGAGTGTGGCTTGCCTCTCAGGGTCATGTGTCGACATCTTCCTGCTGAAGTGCGTCGCCAGGAGGTCTGCCTTCTTCCTGGTTTTTACCACCCAGTCTCCTGCTGGTGTGATGAGGGGCGGGATTCCTCTACTGGGGTGAAGGTTGGGGGTGGGGGGGGCCCCTTGTCTCTCATCTAAAACAAGGACCACCATTGATTGGGGTCAACTTGATTGGAGGGCTAATTTCCTCCTGACGTAATTTTCCACATGTTCCTGGCCAATGAAGCTGTCCTGGTCATGGCCTTACAGGTGGCGCGGTTTGCAGGGCCTTTGTTCCTCTGTGTTGTGGGCGGCAGCTTTTAGGGCACCCAAGCCTTGTATTTATCCTCCGCGGCAAGGCGACACTGGAAAACCGAAACCACGGCTGGGTCTCGCGGCTCAGCCTCGTACACTCTATGTGGAACATGTTTGGTCCCGCCGCGGCAAGGATAATGGCGGTAAGGTCTGGCCACCAGTGTGATCATGTCCACCGCAGAGCTCGGCGGCCCAGTCAGTGTCAGACAGGCACGCGATTGATGGCCAGCCAGTCGCTCTATCCCACAGACCAAAGACACGCTGGCATGTTTCATCGCTGGGCGGGTCTAGACCAAGGTGGGAGAGCACTGCATTTATTATATCAGAGCTGCCAACTCCTGTTCAGCTGGCGCACTGCACTGAGTCTCCAGGAAAGATCAGTAGAGCACAGGGTCCAAGGAGCCACGCGTAAGCATGTGTGGCGGAAGGTGACATAATTGGTGAAGCCCATGAATTGGACCACTGTACAAACTCTGTGAAGCCCTTTTCACCCAAGTGCTAGATTTCAGGTAGCCCACGATAGCGCTGGTTCTGGGCAGTCGCGGGTGGCCAAGATGGTGTTCCAGCTTGTCGGTGAGGAAGGCTAAGGTGCTGCGCCGCGTGCCATTGTGGGCGATAAAGAGCGCATAACAAGACAGCACTTTTGTCTGTGGGAGAAGGCGGAAGAACATTTGCTTCTATATCCTCGCGGGACCGGGAAGGACATAACTAGTTTAAGTTAACACTAACTAAACCCTTAAAAAAAAAAAAAAACTAACAGTTTAAGGGTGACAGGCAAATACAAATTGGATACAGATCTTAGATATTAATGATCCAAATGAGGTGCATTTGATAATTCTATAGTCTATCAATGAAAAAACTCCAAATATGCTTGTCCACTAAGAAAGGGTTAAGCATTAATAATAAAGACATATTAAAAGTCCTCATATTACTCAGGGTTTACGAAAACGTATTCCGAGAAAAGCACAGACTTGGAAAAGATTGGCTGACAAATGGCCTTTTAACATATGGGACTCGATATAGGAAAACATCAGGAACAAGCTAGCAACCCTTCTGGTGTTGACAAAAATAATGATCCTAAAGATCAGTTAAAACTTTAGACAAGGAAAATGTAAATCAACATGGACCGTTATAAACAACTGATGGGCAGAAAAATGCAGACACAAGTAATGAAATAAAACTGAAAAGACATTGTCTTGCTGCAAATATCTTCAATAATCACTTTTTGAATTATACAGAAATAACTAAATCATTCCGCAATGACATTCAATTAAACTTCTCACAAGCAATATATTTAATAAATCTGCAGAAAACATGTCATTGTATTTGTATCTCAAGCGTGACCAAAGAGGAAGTTCAACAGCACCGTATAGTGCTCTGAAAACACAGCAGCAGGCTATGATGACATCCCCCCCCAAGTCTCCTTCCGACACACAGCCTCAGTACATTGCATGTCCCACTTACTCATGTCATTAACCAGTGTTTTAAAGGACAGGATGCGTTCCAAGATAAACTAAAAAACAGAATAAGTAATTCCCATCCATAAATCAGGCGATAAAGGAGATGAAAACCAACTCATCGACCAAATCTGGATTTTAACCATCAATAAGTGTAAATTGTTTGCAAAATTATTGTAAAAAGATTAGTGGATTCTTGGAAAATTTTTTTAAATTGTTATCTGAATATCGTTTGGCTTTCGCCCCCAAAAAAAACAACAAAACTCAACGGAAAAAAGCAATAGCAAAGTTCACAAGATGAAGTTTATAACTGTTGGGAAAGGAAAATTTCATGTGTAGGATATTTCTAGACTTGTCTAAAGCTTGCAACTCACTTAATCATAAAATATTATTAGATAAACTTGAAAAAATTTGTGGGAATAAGAGGTGTACCACTAAAAACTATTCACTAGCTACTTGACCGACAGGAAAAAAAAGCAGTGTTTTGTAACCAACAATATATCCACGCTGAAAAAGTAACCAATAGGGGAGTGCTCAGCGGATCAATTTGGGGCCTGGACTATTCTTGGTATATATTAATGATATTTGTAATGCAAGTTATAACGTTCAGCTAGGTATCTTTTGCAGACGACCAAAGCTTTTCGTCTTAAAAGTAGGGCATATTAGATCAGTTACCTTTAAAGTTAATAGTGAACTAGAGAATATATCGAAATGATTGGTTTTAGCAATAAACTATCTGTAAACATAAGGGAAAAAACTAATTATATACTCTTTCCAAATCGTCTGCTGCTAATATTTTAGGCTCAGTTTACCTTGGGGAAAAAAAATTCACCGAGAGTCAATCCATTAGATTTCTGGGTGTTATTATTGACGGAAACTTTAAATTGGAAAAAACATATACAATCTGTAAATTTGAAAACTTATCACAAAATGTGTGGAAATGTTTATACAGATTAGGCACAACTGTAAGACTGAAGCTTTGCGAAGACATATACTATTCTTTTGTTATCCATATATAATTCCTGTTGTCTGTCTGGGGATGTACTTGGCATCTCACTGTAAAAGATGTTTTAATTGCACAAAAGAAAATAATAAGAACAATACCTTTAAGGCAAGTAGATCATTACAGATTTATATTTAATGATTTAGGGCTACTGAAATTGAGTTTACAAAAAAAAAAAAAAATTCTTGTGACTTACAATTCTACAATGTGTATAAATAATAGTATGATAGTAATAAATTATTTAAAGTTATTCACCACAGTCACGGTACGCGGGGAACACCATATTGACCTGATATGTCCACAACCACGAACAACATCCTATGACTCAAACATTCACTGCACTGTGTTGTCTTAATTTTTGTTTGGAAACAATTTACCAAACAATTTGAATAAGTATTAAAATTTAATACATTAAAAATAGACTGAAAATTTACTTTTCCATCAACAGCATCAAAACATTAGGATTAATATGAATATTCTTCACATCATTAGTATTTTCAGTAGCAAAATTCGTGTTTAATTGTACAATCAACTTGGGTAATTTATGGTATTTACATTTTTTTTATTGGTAAATATATTTTATTATTGCCGCCACTTTCATATACTTATACAATATTGTGTACACTGTCCTGTCCGCAGGGAGCGGTTGCTCGGCGGAAAAAAACTTTAATGCTAAGATCACATTTGTATATAATTATAATAATAATGTGTACTTCTAAAGATATGGCAATAAACTAAAAACTAAACTAAAAAAAAAAAAAAAAAAAAAAAAAAAAAAAAAAAACTGAAGCGCAGTCCCGCGGTGACACCACTACTACACCGCCGCACCTGTCCGGTTGCCCGATCACGCCGCATCCGTGACAATAGCCGGGATTCTCGTCACATGATGTCACACAACTCATCAGTCAGGAACGTTCTCGACGGCCACCACGACGTCAGCTTTGTTCCTGAGGACGGTGTGTGGTTAGCTCGCCGACATTAGTCCTGAGCCGGAACATTGGCAGACAGGAGCTTGAGTGCCAGCGTGTGTCATTCCCTTGCCCAGCGTGGTTCTGGGAGGCGGCAGCAGCGCTATGGCAATGGTGCACGCACCTGTGGGTGATGCTGTGATGTGTTGAGTGGGCGAAAGGGGAGGATTGGTGAGGAGAGGGATTCGTTCAGTGAGCAGGGCACTGAAGAATCGTCCTGCCCCTGCTTCAGCTTGCTCGAGTGAAACAATTGTCGCAGTATGTCCTGAACGCAGACAATGAGCTCGCAGCTTTGGCCCGTCTTTCTCAGCCAGCCGTTTACGGCCCAAAGGTCGCGGTATGACCCCTTTTCTCGCAGTATTCACAGACGATGGCGGGCATTGATGTCTGGTGTGACCTCGCTGAAGGCACTTTCCACAATGCGGAAGGTTTGGTCAGCCACGGGACGAGTGAGTGGTCGGTGGAGTCGTAGTTTGTGGCGGCGCGGTCTAAGTTGCCGCCGCTAGTACTGTAAACGGCGCCTCTTTGATGATAGGGGACTATGACCGCGATTATTGGTGGGCAGCGGGAGCCTCCCATGATCGGGGAGGTCGGATNGAGAGAGAGAGGAAAAATTTAAAAAAAAACTGGAAAAAAAAAATTTAGACTTATTGTTTATGGCCTCCATGATACAATACTTTTTTATCATTTTACTAAGTAAGCATGAACCCTAGTCTTTTGAGCGCAAGCCCCCATCCCGACCTGTTGCTTAGATATACAAAAACGTGTTTAGCAAGGGATTTAGGCCTTTGGCTAACAAATATATACAAATTAATAACTGACATTATAAATTAATAATAATACGTATATACCTATATACATACATGCATACATATACATATGCAACATACCTACACGTACACATACATTTATGCGCACACACAGACACCTACATACCAAAAATTTTACACACACCCAAACATACTTACACATTAACACATTTAATATACAAGTACCCCACTCACATAATGAATCCATGCATACCTACAGAATGACTTAGTGTGTATAACTTTGAAGCAACAATTTCTGAGTTTATGTTAAGGGAATTTGAGTTGTGGAATTTTTTATTTCTGCTGGAAAAATTTTCCCATAATTTGACACCTCTAAATGAAACATTTTGCTGAGCATGAGT
>JACEEZ010004966.1:237500-250000 GCA_016584305.1 Chionoecetes opilio
GATGAATAATGGAAGCAAAAAAGACCAAATTGCCCCTTGTTTATTTTTTGGTTGGTTTCTGTTGCGCGTTGGGGAGGATTTTTTTTTTTTTCGTCCCCCTTTTCGAGATTTCAGGGACTTGGATTGGTGTTTTGTTTTGTGTGTGTGTGTGTGGGTGTGTGTGTGTGTTGTGTTTGTGTGTGTGTGTGTGTGTGTGGGGTGTGTGTGTGGGGGTTGTGTGTGTGTGTGTGTGGGGTGTGTGTGTGTGTTGTGTGTTGTGTGTGTGTGTGTGTGTGTTTTGGTGTGTGTGGGGGTGTGTGTGTGTGTGTGTGTGGTGTGCTTGTGTGTGGTGTGTGTGTGTGTGTGTTGTGTGTGTGTGTGTGTGTGTGTGTGTGTGGTGTGTGGTGTGGTGTGTGTGGGAGAGAGAGGAGAGAGAGAAGAGAGACGGTAATAAAAACACACAAATCAGTATTTTTTAAGGGTTTTTGTAAATAAAGCGAATGGCCCTCTTTCTCCATCTCTCTTCTCTCTCTCTCTCTCTCCTCTCTCTCTCTCTCTCTCTTCTCTCTCTATCTCTCCTCCTCTTCTCTATTGTGTATCATCATATATTTTTTCCTTTTCCCAATTTTTGCCAATTTTCCCCCCTATTTAATATTTCCCCCCCAATTTTCCCGCCTCGGGTCGACACATTTAGCCATTTATTTATTTATTTATTTATTATATTTATTGCCATCATTTTATTGTCGCGGGTTTTGGAACTGTTCAATCTGGCCTTTTTTTTTATATTGTTTTTTTTTATTAATTTTCGATGGGCTGAATTCCGTAATATAAATAAATGTATGTTTTATCGAGGATGGTTTTTTTTTTTTTTTTTTTTTTTTTTTTTTTCCCACAGGGGTTTTTTTTTAAATGATTTTCAATTTTTTCATTGTGTGTGTGGGTGTGTGTGTGTTTTTTTGTGGTGGTGGTGTGGGTGTGAGTTTTTGTGCTGGTGTGTGTACGGTGTTGGGGGTTTGTGTTTCACCCCAAATTTTTGGTTTGATTTTTAAATTTGGCTTTTGGGGTTTGTGTTTGTTTATTAATGAGGTGGAAAAAACAATAAAAAACCCCCCCCTTTCCCCCCCCCTCTTCCCCCCCCAAAACCCCCCTGCCCCCCCATTCCCTTTTCCCCAAATCCCCCTACCCCCTAAACCCCCGGAAACCCTTCCCTCCCCTCCCCTTCCTCTCCACTTCCTTTCTTGCCCTTTTTTGTTCCCCCGTCCCTCCCAAAACCCCCCCCCCTCCCCCCTTTTAAAGCCTTTTCCCTCTTACCCTTCCTCCCCCCAAAACCCGCCCCTTCCCCTGCCCCCTCCCTCCCGGGTCCTTAACCCACCTCCATTAAATCCTAACACCCTTCCCTTTCCCCCCCCCTTCCCCTTTCCTCCTTTCCCCCCATTTTTCCCTTTTCCCCCCCTACCCCCCTTTCCCCTCCCCCCCCTTTTTTTTCCCCTCGTTTCCCCCTCGTAAAATTTTTCCCGGGTTTATATTGTGTCCTATGGGGGATACAGATTTCCGGTATTTGCTAAAAAGGGGCGTCACGCAAAACCAAAATAAATATTTTAAGCACACACACACAAAACCCACCCCCAACACACACCACACCCCACACACACACAACACAAAACCCCACAACACACACACCCCCATACCAAACCCCACACACCCGGGGTTTTCTTTATTAAAAAAACAAAAAATATATAAAAAAGTGGGTTTTTATTTACTTTTTTTTGTACTTTTTTTTAAGGGGAAGTAGGGGTGGTGGGGTTGGCCCTAAGGGGTTACTCTCTCTCTCTCTCTCTCTCTCTTCTCTTTTCTTTTCCTCTTTTCTCTCTCTCTCCCCTCTCTTTTCTCTTTTTTTCCACCCCCCCAATAACCATCAGCGCTTTTTTCCCAAATTTTTTTACACCCCCTCTTTTAAACATCGAATAGAGAAAAGGAGGGGAAAAAGAGAGGCCCCTTTTCCCTTCTCTCCTCTCTCCAAATCTCCTCCCCTCTCCTCTCTCTTCCTCTCTCTCTTTTCCATTTTCCCCCTCTCTTCTCAAAACCCAAAATTTTCAGTGGGGCCCCGAGCTAAAAAAACCCCCACACCTACCCCCTTGTTTCCCTCCCTTCCCCTCTTTTCCCCCTACCCCCCTCTTCCCCTTTCCCCCTATCCCTCTGAAACCCCCCCCTTTACCCCGTTTTTTCCCCCCCTTCCCCCACGTCTTTACCCCTCTTTTCCCTTTATTTCCCCTCTACCACATACCCTCACCTTTTTAAAAAAAGAAAGAAAAGGAAGGAAAAAAAAAAGAAAAAAAACAAAAGAAAGAAAGGGGGAAAAGAAAAAAAAAAGAGGAAAAAGAGGAAAAAGGGAGAAAAAGAAGAGAGCGAAAAAGAAAAAGGGGAAAGGGGAACGGGGAAAAAGGAAGGGCCAAGAGAGAAGGGGGAAAGGGGAAAAGGGGAAAAGGGGGTAAGAAAAGAGAAGACGGAAAGATGAAGAAAGGGGCGACGGGGACACAGAGAGAGGGAGACAGAGACATAGAGAAAAAGATAGGGGAGAGGGAAAACCGACAGTTAAAGGGGAGGGGGGCGGGGGGGGGGGGGAGGGGGGGGGGGGGGGAAAAGGGGGGGGGGGAAGGGGGAAAGTTTGGAAAAAAATAAACAAAAAGGGACCAAAATTCAAGCCAAACCCGCCTGGGTTTTTGGGGGGGGGTGGGGGCGGCGTTGGGGGAGAAAATATCTGAGGGCCCTTTTTAAAGGGGAAAGGGGGAAGGGGGAAAAAAAAAAAAAAAGGGGGGGGGGGGGTAGGGAGGGGGGGGAGAGAAGGGGGGGGAAAAAGGGGGAAGGAAGGGAGGGGGGAAAGGAGAAGGGGGGGAGGGGAAAGGGAAGGGAAGGGGGGGGAAGGGGAAGGGAGGGGAAGGGGAAAAGGAGAGGGAAAGGGGGAGAAAGGGGAAGGGGGGAAAAGGGGAAAGGGGGGGGAAGGGAAGGGGAAAAGGGAAAGGGGGGGAAAGGGAGGGGAAAAGGGGAAAGGGGAAAAAAAGGAGAGGAGGAAGGGGAAAAGGGAAGGGGGGGGAAGGAGAGGGGGGGAAGGGAAGGGGGTTTTTAAGGGGACAGGGGAGGAAGGGAAAAAAGGGGGAGGGGAAGCCCAATCCCCCCCCCCCTCCCCTCCTCCTCATTTACCCCACCTCCCCTCCCCCCCCGGGGAAAAAAGGGGGGGGGGGGGGGGAAGGTTTTTGGGGCCCAAAAAGGGCACCCACCCCCCCCCCCCTTCCTTCCTCCCTTTTAAAGGGACACCAAATACAGGGGAAGCAAGGAAGGAAAGAAGGAAAGGGAAAGGGAAAGGGAAAGGAAAAAGGGGGAAGGGGAGGAAGAAGGAAAGGAAGGGAAAGAAAGAAAAAAAGGGGAAAGGGAAAGGGAGGAAGGAAGGGAAAGGGAAAGGGGGGAAAGGGGAAGGAAGGGAGGAGGGAAAAAAAAGGAAAGGGAAGGGAAGGGGAAAGGGAAAGGAAAAATGGGGAAGGGAAGGAAAAAAGATAAAAAAAGAAGGAAGGAAGGGAAAGGGAAAGGGCATTTCAAAAAGGGGGTTTCCCTTTACCTTTCCCTTTTTTCTTTCCCCCCCCCCCCCCCCCTTTCCCCCTCCTTTCCCCCCCCTTCCATCCTTTCCTTTTCCCAAACCTCCTTCCTTCCATCTTTCCCCCTCCCCTAACCTCAAATTTTTTTCCCCTTTCCCCCAACCCCAATTCCCAAATTCTTTCCCTTTCCTTTTCCTTTTCCCCTTTCCCTTTTTCCCCTTTCCCCCTTCCTTCCTCTTTTATTTTTCCCCCCTTCCCTTTTTCCTTTTTTTTTTCCTCCTTTACCTTTTTCTTCCGTTTCCCCTTTCCCTTTTCATCCCCTTCCCTTTCCTTTTTTTCCTTTCCCTTTATTATTTTTTCCCCCCCTTTCGCCTTTTTTTCCTTCCCTTTCCTTTTAATCCTCTTTCCTTTCCCTTCCCTTCCCTCCTTCCCTTTAAAAAATTTTCCCCCTTCACCTTTCCCCATTTCCTTCTTTTATTCATTTCCTTTTTTCGCCCCCCCCGCTGACAAAAAAAAATATATAAAAATTTCCGGTTTGGGGTTTTGACGGAGGGGGGACGCCTTGAGCATTAGGAGGAGGCGGGGAGGAGGAGGAGGAAAGGGGGAGGAGGAGGAGGAGGGGAGGAGGAGGAGGAGGAGAAGGAGGGGAGGAGGAGGGGGGGGAGGAGGAGGGGGGAGGAGGAGGGGGGAGGCCGGGGGGTGTGTCATTTTTTAAAACGCTGAAATATAGATTTTTTTTCTCTTTCCTTTTTTTTTTCTTTCTTCCCCGAGGGGGAAAGGGCGGAGAAAAAAGAAGGAAGATAGGGAGGGAGGGAAGGGAAGGAAAAAGAAGGAAGGGAAGGGGGATAGGGAGGGGAAAGGGAAGGGGGCCGGGAAGGGTGAATGAAGGGTTTGGGGGAGGGAAGGGGAAAGGGGGGGAAGGGAGCCCTGGAGGGGGGGACCGGGAAAAATGGGGGGGAGGGGGGAAGGAAAGAGGGGGAAGGGGGGGGGGGACGTAAAGGGGGAAGGATGGGAAAGGGGGGGGGGGGGGAAAAGGGTGGTTTTGGGGGGGACGGGTGGGGGGAAGGGGGGGGGGGGATTTCCTGTTCCTTGGGCCCTCCCCCGGGGCCCCCTTTTGGGCCTGCCCCAGGGTTTTTCGTCCCTCCCCTTCCTACCCCCCGTGAAACCCCCCCCGGCCCCTTTTCCCTGTCCCCAAAAAGGAAGGGCCCCCGGGGTTTCCGGTTTCGTGGGTTTTTAAAAAAACCCCCCCCACCCCTCCCCTCCAAATTTGCCCGGGGGCCCGATTGGAGGGGGGGGGGGGGGGGGGGGCCGGTTGGGAAAATAAAAATACCAAAAAAAGGTTAAGGGGGATGGGGGGGAGGAGGAAAAGCGGGAGAGGGAGGGAGCCCCGAGAGCCAAGGGGGAGAGAGAGGGAGAGAAGAGGAGAGAGAGAGAGGCGGAGGAGAGAAGGAGCGAGAGAGGGGGAGGAGTTGGCCCGTGGGTTTGTGGGAAGTTATCTTCCCCTTTTAATTTCCCCTAACCCAAAGGGGGAGGGGAGGAGGGGAGGGGGGGGGGGGAAAGGGGGGGGAGAGGGAAAGGGGGGGCGGGGGGGGGCGAGGGGAGGGGAGGAGGAGGAGGTGGAGGAGGAGGAGATAAAGACAAAGAGGGGGAAGGGGGGAAAAGTCAGGTCCCCAATTTTTTTTCCCCCCTTTTCACCTTGGTTTTCACCCTCCCCTCTAAAACTTTTTTCCCCTTCCCTTTTTCTCTTTCTCGTAACTCCCCCCTCCTTCTTCCCCCGCTCCCCAGGGGGCCCAAATTTTTCCCGGCCCGTTTTCCCCGCCCGGAAGGCCCCCTGATTCCCCTTTAAAATTTTCCCCAATTTCCGAGCCTGCCCCCCACGTTTAGCCCCCCCTGGGTCAGGAGGGCCCCGGGTCAGCAGAGGGGGGGATTGAGGGTTGCTGGCTGCTGAATAGGGATTAGAGGTTTGAAAACGCTGAGATCAGGGTTTTTAGCGCTGTGGTTTTAAGAGGTGATTTTGGGGGGAGAGGGGAGAGAGAGGAAAAGAGAGAAGAGAGGGGAGAGAGAGAGAGAGGGAGAGAGAGGAGATTTGCGAAAAAAGAAAGATAGAAGGGAAAAGAAATTGGGAGAGAGGGGAGAGAGAGAGAGAAGAGGGAGAGAGAGAGAGAGAGAGAGGGAGAGAGAAGAGATATGAAGGGGGTAGGGTTAAAGGGGGAAGGAGAGGAGAGAGAGAGAGGGGAGGAAGGAGAAAAGAGAGAGGGGAGAGAGAGGGGAAGTTTTGAATTTTAGGGTCCGGAAAAGGGCAGTCTCTTTTCCCTTCTCCCCTTCTATTTTCTCTCTCTCTTCCTCTAAACCCTTTTCTTCCCTTTATAATATTCCTCTCCTCCCCCTCCCTCCCCTCCCCAACCCCCATCCCCCCCCCTTCCAAATCAGGTGTCTGGGGGGCGGTGGACGTCAGGGGAAGCGAGGGGTGGGTAATGTCAAATTTTGGATGGTTTCAATTTGGTTCGTCCACCGCTCATTAAAATAAAAACCCCGGGCGCTTTTTAAAAACACGCACAACCCCCACACACAAACCACACCCCACACACACACAAACACAAAACACCACCACAACACAAAACACCCCCCCGAAAAGAAGGCGTTTGGTTTTTAAAAATTTTATGACGGGAATGAAGGGGAGAGGGAAAGGGGGGGAGGGAGGGAGGGGAATTTAAGGGAAAGAAGGAAAAAAGGAAAAGGGAAAGGGAAAGGGAAAGGGAAAAGGGAAAGGGAAAGGAAAAGGAAAGGGAAAAAGGGTTTTTTTGTCAGTAAAGGATGTGTGTGGGGGTGTGTTTTGTGTGGTGTGTTTTGGGGTTGTGTGTGTGGGGTGGGTTTATTAGTTTTTATTTATTTTAGTTTTATTTTTCAGGGGCCCAGGGGGCGGGCGCCCCGTATGGCTCCCTTCCATATCAAAAAATGTTTTCATTTTATTCTTAGGCTTAGTGTTGGCCCAAGCCACCCCCCCCCGGGAGCAGGTTTACAAACCCCCCGGGGGAAACCCCCGGGACCATTTTACTGTGGGTGGACAGGGGGGTCGGGTTTTAAAGGGAAAATCCCTAGTTTCCGCTCCGTCCGGGGATTTGAAACCCCGGGGGCTTCTCGGTTTTGAACCGAGCGTGGGTTTTCCCCACACTCGGAGTACCCAACGGAAATGGGGGTGTGTGTTTTGTGTGTGGGGGTGGTTGTGGGGTGTGGGGGGGTTATGTGGGGGTTTTTGGTGTGGGGGGTTTGTGTGGGTGGTGGTTTGTGTTTGTGGTGTGTGTTGTGGTGTGTGTGTGTGTGTTTTGTGGGGGGTGATCTTGTGCATTATTTTTTGTTGAGTTAGCAGGTGAAGGAATCTAGGAAGAGGAGGAGGAGGAGGAGGAGGAGGAGGAGGAGGAGGAAGGAGGAGGAGGGGGAAGAGGAGGAGGAGGAGGAGGAGGAGGAGGAGGAGGAGTCTTATGAGCTAAAGATGATGACGGAGGAGAAAGCCGTTAAGAGGTGAAGAAGTGTGGGAAAATATAACAGCTGTGCATTATCCTCTCTCCCATCATTATTTTATCATTATTATTATCATTATTATCATTATTATCATTGTTATTAGTATTTCTCTAATATAATAATGATCTTGTCTCTATATTACTGTTCTTAATATACATCGTTTTTTTATCATTATTGTCCAGCATCCATCACTATTTATTATCCTTATCATTACTATTATCATTGTTATTAGTATTTCTCTAGTGTAATTATCATCTCGTATCCTGAAATTACTGTTCTTAATATACATCGGGGTTTTTTTTTATCATTCCCAGCATCATAATCACTCATTACATTATTATTATTATCACTACTATCATCATTGTTATTAGTATTTCTCTAGTGTAATTATCATCTCGTATCCTTAAATTACTGTTCTTAATATACATCGGGGGTTTTTTCTTCATTCCCAGCATCATAATCACTCATTACATTATTATTATTATCACTACTATCATCATTGTTATTAGGATTTCTCTAGTGTAATTATCATCTAATGTCCTGAAATTACTGTTCTTAATATTCCCCATTGCTACCTACTTTTTGCCTCATCATTCCCAGCCTAAATAAACAAGAAGGAATACATACAGTGTGGCGCCTTAAGTAAAATACGGGAACTATAGTCAATTTTATTTAATGAGGGGAAAATTCCATTCTATCTTTTGCTTAAAATGATGCCTGTGTTTACCTGATACTATGGTTAACTATGATAAAATGCAACTGACATTAAGAAGAAGCGTAGTATTCCCTTCTCCTGGCATATATCCATTCTATCTTAAGGTCTCATGCTTAAAATGATGCCTCTGTTTACCTGATACTATGGTTAACTATGATAGAATACAACGGACATTAAGAAGAAGTGTAGTATTCCCTTCTCCTGGCATCAAATATCAGTCAGTAAGCAGCAAGGCGGCAGGATTTTTCACCTCGTTAAAATAAACAGAGTATAGTTTCGCTTTACGCCTTGGATAGCCTTGCCCTTAGCGCTGATATTACTGACACAAGCAAAGGGCAAATAAGGCACCTCGTATATACCCCGAAATGAAGGCGACACTACCATTACTGCTTTTGTATATTCCAGCTTCTCTCATTACTACTCTTAACTGTCGCCTCCTCCTCCTCCTCCTCCTCCTCCTCCTCCTCCTCCTCCCTCCTCCTCCTCCTCCTCCTCCTCCTCCTCCTCCCCCCCCCCTCCTAGGAAGCTGTATGTATCAACCCCTTCACGCCCAGATCTTTCCATTAATATATAAAATTGTCTGTTGTTAGCCATAAAATTTCGAAAAGTAACTGAAAATACCAAATGAGTTAGTGGACAAGGATACTAAACAGGTCATAGCTATAAAATATTACTTATACGTCACTAAAAATCGTATAATGGTACCCAAATTACAATGCAAATAACGTTCTGGGTCTCAAGGGGTTAAGGAGGAGGAAGAGGAAGTAATGAAGAAAAATAATTAGTAAAGCAAAACAATTACGATGATGGTCAAGATGATGAGGCCAAGTACAACACTACATAGAAAGAATGAGACTAGAGAAGCAAGAAGAGGAAGAGGAGGGAGGAGTAGGCAGTAAAATATGTTTTGAACCCATTTGCACTTAATTTTTTATTCCACTCTTAACGCCTTCACGCCCAGATCTTTCCTTGGCTGTATAAAATCATCTGTTGTCGATCCATAAAACTACGAAAAGTAACTGAATATACCAAATTAGCTAGTGGACAAGGATACTAAACAGGTCATATCTATAAAATATTACTTATACGTCACTAAAAATCGTCTAGTGGTACTCAAACTACAATGGATATTACGTTCTGGGTCTCAAGGGATTAATAGTTATGAAACGATGGGACCAGTTCTGTGCGCCTTATCCTTGTGTCCCTTAATCTTTGCATCATCGTAACTGGCCAGCTGCTTTACCATATGTACTCTTAACCGTGCTGCTACTTCCTCTTCTTCTTCTTAAGGTGACACAGTATCATGAGAAGCAAGGAAGGAAGGAAGGAAGGAAGGAGGAAGAAATAAAGAAGGAAGGCAGGAAGGAAGAAAGGATGGAAGGAAGGAAAGAAAGAAAGGAAGGAAGCATATGTACTCTAACCTCTTCACGCCCAGATCTTTCCTTTGCTATATAAAAAATCCTCTGTTGATAGCCATTACATTACAAAAAGGAGCTGAATATTCCAAATTAGTTAGTGGACAAGGATACTAAACAGGTCATATCTATAAAATATTGCTTATATTCACTAAAAATCATCTAATGGTGGCCAAATAACAAAGGAAATTACGTTCTGGGTCTCAAGGGGTTGACCGTGTTGCTACTCACACCCGCCGCTCTTGTTTTTATGTGTCATCATCAGGAGTGTGAGGAGAGAGGGATGCAAATCAATGAGGAGTAGTTACTGTTGTGTCTGTATTATGAGGTGGTGGTTGGTGGTGGTGGTGGTGGTGGTCGCCTCTTCAGTAGTAGTGGTTATAGACGCAATGCTAAATATTATTCTAACTATAAAACGACGACTAGAGCAACAAAAACCATACAAGGAACACAGGGTGAAAGGAAACTGATCTACTGCTTTCTGTCTGACGCTCACCTGACCTGAGAAGCACCTACACACACACCTCAGGTTATTGATTTTGAGTAACGAGCCCATCATACGCCGTCGTCCTCCACGTATTGCAATGGTATAATCTCTATATAGAGGCATCATTGTAACCCTTTCCTCCCTGTATCTCCCTAATTCCCTCTCCGCTACACAAATGTACCTCTTCCAACCTCTCCCTTTCTTCCCTCTGTCATACAATTCTCCCTGTCCTCCTCCTCCTCCTCCACTATCACCAGAAACTGTGACTGTTGTGTTACGGTGACGCTGCTCACTGATCGTCACCAGATAACATCAATGCATGGGTGTATACATAACGTGATCTAATAGAGTGAAATATTACTTGTATGGATACTGTCGGGTGCTGCCGGGCGCAAACAGCGGGACCCTGTATGGGGCACGCGTGGTAGCCCTGTGTCGCAGTGGAGGTCGACCTTCACTACCATCCCCTTTTGACGCTCCGCCTTGCCGCGGCGCCATCACGTCTTTTCTCATAATATATATTTACAACAAAAATGAAAATCTTTGTTAATCTTCGAATGTTCCGCCTCGTGCTGGTGACCTGCCTGGTGGTGCAGGTGACGCTCCTGCTGCTGGGCGCGGTGCTGGAGGGTGACAAGCTGCGGCGGGCAGTGCGAGAGTGGCGGGTCGCCGGGCCCCACACCACCCTCGCGGGCAAGGTGCGGGGGCACCTGGTGGCCGCCTCGCTGCTGGCTCCCCCACGGGACCCCCTGGCCGAGTGTGGCTTCCCCCAGGGTGACAGCTGGCGAGAGGTGCTGCCCCTGCTAGTGGGCAGAGAGGAGCGCCTGGCCTGCCTGAAGGGGCAGGTCCTGAAGGCTAAACAGGAACACAACGAGTTTGTGTTCTTGTTTAAGATCGGCGCGTGTGTTGTGGTGGTGGGTGTCCTGATGGCACGGCACACTCTGCCACAGCACCACCGCCAGGACAGAGGCAACAAAGTGGTGCCACAGGGCCAGGTGTGTCTCAGCGAGGCACGGCACTGCCTGCCACAGCACCACCGCCAGGACAGAGGCAACAAAGTGGTGCCACAGGGCCAGGTGTGTCTCAGCGAGGTACGGCACTGCCTGCCACAGCACCACCGCCAGGACAGAGGCAACAAAGTGGTGCCACAGGGCCAGGTGTGTCTCAGCGAGGCATGGCACTGCCTGGTGGTACGCTATTGTCCATGGGAGCGACGGCTTCTTGTTGTGCTGGTGGTACGATATTGTCCACGGGAGCGACGGCTCCTTGTTGTGCTGTTGTTGGTACGATATTGTCCACGGGAGCGACGACTTCTTGTTGTGCTGGTGGTACGATATTGTCCACGGGAGCGACGGCTCCTTGTTGTGCTATTGGTACGATATTGTCCACGGGAGCGACGACTTCTTGTTGTGCTGTTCCAGGCAGTGACCCGCGACGCCCTCATGACCAGACTGGGCCGCTGTGTCCACACCACTGGTGACGGAGGCGTCATGAAGACGCCACTGCGTGGCAAGGCACTGCTGGCCCTGCCCGCCAAGGACCACAAGAGTGCCCAGGCCTCCACCACCACTACTGACGCAGTGGTCATCCCCGCACTGCTGTGCACCAACACCCTCCAACACGGGATGTTTCCACCACCGATGTGGAACCACTTGATGTGCCCTGCACCGCTGTGGTGGAACCGCCTCCACCACATGATGTGCCCCGCACCCCTGTGGCGGAACCGCCTCCACCACTTCTTACCACCACCTCTGTGGATCGACCTCATCCACCACTTGATGTATCCCTCATCACTGCGGTGTGACGACCTCAGCCGCTCGTTAACTCCCCTTCTGAGGGACCGCCTCCACCATGCCTCTATTGCGCCGCAGTGGAGTGACCGCCGCCACCGTTGGTCTATCGCACCGCGCTGGATTAATCGCCTCGTCGTTCGTTTCTCGTTTTCCGCACCGCAGCGGAGTGACCGCTTCGTCGTTCGCTTAGCGCACCGCAGCGGCGTAACCGCTGCATCGTTCGTCGACCGTGCCTTAGAGGAGTGATCGCCTCGTCGTTCGTTTGTCGTCGACCGCGCCGCAGAGGAGTGACCGCCCGCCTCCTTCCTCCACTTGTTTCTCTCATATATTCAATCATTGCATTAAGTTTTATATCGTCTTTATATACAAAGTTACTTTTGATAAATCTCACTATATATATTGCTCACAAAAACTACTCGTATTTTTTTTAATCCTCGTGAAACCTCTACTTACTACCTACCTACTACTACTACTCAAACTACCTACCTACCATTACCTACCTCTACGTACTACCTGCCTACTACTACATCTACCGCTCTTGCTACTGTTTCTACTGTTTCTCTTCCTCCCTCCAGCCTTCCATAGGGGTACTTTGCCACTGTGCTAGGGTAAGGGGACTAAGAGCGGATCATTTGCCTTAATGTTGGCGAGGCGACGGGACGGAACGGGAGGTGCGAGGGCCGTGGAATGATAGGAAAGGGAAGGGAAGGGATGGGAAGGGAAGGGAAGGGAGAGGGTGATAGGAGAAGGGAAGGGATGGGAAGGGTAGGGAAATGAAGGGAAGAGAGTGATAGGGAAGGGAAGGGAAGAGAAGGGAAGGGATGGGAAGGGAAGGAAAGGGAAGGGATGGGAGGGGACAGGGTGATAGGAGAAGGGAAGGGGATGGAAGGGAAGGGAAGATAAAAGAAGAGAAGGGAAGGGAAGGGAGAGGGTGATATGGAGGGGAAGGGAAGGGAATGAAGAGGATGGGAAGGGAAGGGAAGAGAAAAGGAAAGGAAAGGAAAG
>JACEEZ010004966.1:255000-257500 GCA_016584305.1 Chionoecetes opilio
TAGGGAAGGAGACTTTCAGGGACGAGACTGTAGGCAAGGAGACTTTCAGGGACGAGACTGTAGGGAAGGAGATTTCAGGGACGAGACTGTAGGGAAGGAGACTTTCAGGGACGAGACTGTAGGGAAGGAGATTTCAGGGACGAGACTGTAGGGAAGGAGACTTTCAGGGACGAGACTGTAGGGAAGGAGAGTTTCAGGGACGAGACTGTAGGAAGGAGACTTTCAGGGACGAGACTGTAGGGAAGGAGACTTTCAGGGACGAGACTGTAGGGAAGGAGACTTTTAGGGACGAGACTGTAGGGAAGGAGACTTTCAGGGACGAGACTGTAGGGAAGGAGACTTTCAGGGACGAGACTAGGGAAGGAGACTTTCAGGGACGAGACTGTAGGGAAGGAGACTTTCAGGGACGAGACTAGGGAAAGATACTTTCAGGGACGAGACTAGGGAAGGAGACTTTCAGGGACGAGACTGTAGGGAAGGAGACTTTCAGGGACGAGACTAGGGAAGGAGACTTTCAGGGACGAGACTGTAGGGAAGGAGAGTTTCAGGGACGAGACTGTAGGGAAGGAGAGTTTCAGGGACGAGACTGTAGGGAAGGAGACTTTCAGGGACGAGACTGTAGGCAAGGAGACTTTCAGGGACGAGACTGTAGGCAAGGAGACTTTCAGGGACGAGACTGTAGGGAAGGAGAGTTTCAGGGACGAGACTGTAGGGAAGGAGACTTTCAGGGACGAGACTGTAGGCAAGGAGACTTTCAGGGACGAGACTGTAGGGAAGTTTATACCCGGTTCTTTTTGTCTGGTTTAAAGGGAGAGTAAAAAGGTGTAGGAGTAGTCAGGAAAAGGGCTGTAGAATAATTGGAAGTATGGATGTAGGTTTAGGAAGAGGGTGAGAATAGGTTGAAAAAGGGTTGTAGAATAGATAAAGGGTTAGGAAAAGGGTTAGAATAGGAAGGAAAGGGGTAGTAGAATGGATATAGGGTAAGGAATAAAGTGAGAATAGGTTGAAAAAGGGTTGTAGAATAGATAAAGGGTTAGGAAAAGGGTTGGAATAGGAAGGAAAGGGGTAGTAGAATGGATATAGGGTAAGGAATAAAGTGAGAATAGGAAGAAAAAGGGTTGTTGAATCGATAAATGGTTAGGAAGAGGCTTGAAATAGGTTTACAGGGGATGTTATAATAGATGTAGTGTTGAATAGAGGATGGGAGTAGGTGAAAAGTGTTGTAGAATGGATATATGGTTAGGAAAAGGGTGGGCTTAGGAAGGAAAAGGGTTATAGCAGAATATATATTTAGGGTTAGGAAAGGACTTGGAGTAGGCTGAAGGGGGAAGTAGAGTGTATACAATGTTAGGAATGAGTTAGAATACGTTGAAAGGGGGTTAGAAAATAGAGAAAGGGTTGGGTATGGGCTTAGAATAGGAAGGAAAAGGGTTGTAGAATAGATAGAGGGTTAGAAAGAGGTTAGAAATAGGTTGAAAGGGGGTTTAATAATAGATAAATAATTAGGAAAAGGGTGGGAATAGGTTGAAAGGGGGTTGAGAAATAGATAAAGGGTTAGAAAGAGGTTCGAAATAGGTTGAAAAGGGGTTTAATAATAATAGATCAAGGGTTTGGTATGGGCTTAGAATAGGAAGGAAAAGGATTGTAGAATAGATAGAGGGTTAGAAAGAGGTTGGAAATAGGTTGAAAAGGGGTTTAATAATAGATAAATAGTTAGGAAAAGGGTGGGAATAGGTTGAAAAGGGGTTTAATAATAGAGAAAGGGTTGGGAATGGGCTTAGAATAGGAAGGAAAAGGGTTGTAGAATAGATAGAGGGTTAGAAAGAGGTTCGAAATAGGTTGAAAAGGGGTTTAATAATAGATAAAGAGTTAGGAAAAGGGTGGGAATAGGTTGAAAAGGGGTTTGATAATAGAGAAAGGGTTGTGTATGGGCCTAGAATAGGAAGGAAAAGAGTTGTAGAATAGATAGAGGGTTAGAAAGAGGTTGGAAATAGGTTGAGAAGGGGTTTAATAATAGATAAAGAACTAGGAAAAGGGTGGGAATAGGTTGAAAAGGGGTTTGATAATAGAGAAAGGGTTGTGTATGGGCCTAGAATAGGAAGGAAAAGAGTTGTAGAATAGATAGAGGGTTAGAAATAGGCTGGAAATAGGTTGAAAAGGGGTTTAATAATTAATAGATAAATAGTTAGGAAAAGGGTGGGAATAGGTTGAAAGGGGGTTGAAAAATAGAGAAAGGGTTGGGTATGGGCTTAGAATAGGAAGGAAAAGGGTTGTAGAATAGATAGAGGGTTAGAAAGAGGCTGGAAATAGGTTGAAAAGGGGTTTAATAATAGATAAATAATTAGGAAAAGGGTGGGAATAGGTTGAAAGGGGGTTGAAAAATAGATATAAGATTAGAAAGAGGATGTGAAATTAAAGAGATTTGTGCTGAAAAATAAATATAATAAAGCTGTACTGTATTCTCTCTCTCTCTCTCTCTCTCTCTCTCTCTCTCTCTCTC
>JACEEZ010004966.1:262500-267500 GCA_016584305.1 Chionoecetes opilio
ATTTTTTGTTTTATTCTGTTTTATTTTGTTTTATTTTGTTTTATTTTTTGTTTTATTTTGTTTTATTTTGTTTTATTTTGTTGTATTTTGTTGTATTTTGTTGTATTTTGTTTTATTTTGTTTTATATTGTTTTATTTTGTTTTATTTTCTTTAATTTTGTTTTATTTTGTTTTATTTTGTTTTATTTTTTTTTATTTTTATTTAGTTTTTTTATTTTTAGTTTTATTTTGTTTTATTTTGTTTTATTTTGTTTTATTTTGTTCTATTTTGTTTTATTTTCTAACTTTTCTTTGGTTTTTCTTTTCATTTGTATAATATTTTTTTATTTATTTTATTTATATTTTTCTTATGTATTACAATTTTTTTTTCTTTTTCTTCATGTAACACTGAACTTATTTTCCTTTTCTTTTCATATATTTCCTTATAAGAAAAGAGTCAAACAGTATTTTTTAAGGACATATATAGAAGATTAAGCAGTACTCTCTTCCACTTCCCTTCCCTTCCCTTCCCTTCCCTTCCCTTCCCTATCCATCCCTTCCCTTCCTTTCCCCTCCCTTCCCTTTCCTTCCCTACCCTACCCTACCCTACCCTACCCTTCCCTTCCCTTCCCTTCTTCTTCTCATCCCTTCCCTTCCCTTCTCTTTTCTTCCCTTCCCTTCCCTACCCTTCCCCTCCCTTCCCTTCCCTCTTCTTCTCATCCCTTCCCTTCCCTTCTCTTCTCTTCCTTTCCCCTCCCTTCCCTCTTCTTCTCTTCCCTTCCCTTCCCTTCCCTTCCCTTCCCTTCCCTTCCCTTCCCTTTCCCTTCCTCCCTTCCCTTCCCTACCCTTCCCTAACCTTCCCTTCCTTTCTCTACCCTACCCTACCCTTCCCTTCCCTTGCCTTCCCTTCCCATTCTCTTAACACCTTCCCTTCCATTCCCTCCCTTCCTTCCCTTCCCTTCCCTTCCCTACCCTTCCCTTCCTTCCCTTCCCTTAACACCTTCCCTTCCATTCCCTTTCCTTCCCTTAACACCTTCCCTTCCCTTCCCCTCACTGTTAATGCGAGGGGATCAGAGGGGAGCCTTGCATAATCACACCCTCACACGACGAGCTACTGGCTTGTGTGTGTGTGTGAGTGTGTGTGTGTGTGTGTGTGTGTGTGTGTGTGTGTGTGTGTGTGTGTGTGTGTGTGTGTGTGGTGTGTGTGTGTGTGTGCTTCTTGGATTAGTTGAAAGTGTGTGTTTGTCTTAAGGCTTTCCTCTTCTTCCTTTTGTTCTTATTCTTAAAATTTATTGTTATTATTATTATTTTTATTATTATTATTATTATTATTATTATTGTTATTATTATTATTATTATTGCTTTTATTCAGGTATTGTCTGAGGGAATCAAGTTTCATAATACTCTTAGCTTAAGCCTAAAGAGAATATAGAAAGTTATTGTTGCCACGTTTTAACTGGTTTTTCATGGGACGAAATATTTTTTTTCTTCTTTTCAAATATTTCATTCTATTAAGCGAGTCAAAACAGGATTTCTTGCGGACATTTAAATTTAAAGATGGACGAGTAATATTTTTTGGGACATTTTGCCCATTACCCAACACTTACCCCTCAAAAGTTATTGTAAATGGATGGATCTACAATTGTATCCCCGGCATTTCCAATTATCTAGCGAGAAAAAAACTTTCGGATTTCTGGCTGCTCAAAAATATTCCAAAATTGACGAAAATCAGGTTTTTGTTATTTTGCCGTAAAACTATGAGTCGTAGAAGAAAATTTATCGAAGTAACAAAGGTTCATCTTGAGGTGTTCTGCATGATGCAGTAATCGGTTTGTCAAAATACCTCATGGTTGTCGAGAAAATTGATTTTATGTATAAATGTACGAATATGCTATTTTCTCGGTTATTTACCAATCAATATTTTTTTGCTTTACGCCAAATGATAGCCATTGATCTACTTCATATTTACTTCTCTATACATGTTGCATTTATCTGCCTTAGTTTTTTAGTTATTGAAAAAAACGTGATTTTCAATAAAAATCAAGGCATTTTGCAAAATTTGCAATATTTTTTGAAAAATAGATTTGCTTGAAAATTTGTTCCTAGCAGTTATCGGGCATGCTGAACACGAATCTGGAGTCAGTTTTCAGTTACAATGATTAGAAGTTCGTATTTCAGCCAATTCACAATGACATGATACTTCCAGATATTCCTTAAAAACACAAATTAGACAAAACTTACTACAAGACATAAAAATATGATAGGCATTGCTAGATTAATCATTACTTCAATACAATGATCAGTAATAGTATTTTCAGTATTAGTACTAGTATTATTAAGCCCTATTTGAGCCACCCATGCGATTGTCAAAGTACTTATAAAAACCTAGGAATACTATAGCAATCCTGTGGGACTTCTAATGCCCTCCCATGACTCCTGTAGGATGCGTGAAGGAGCGAAGAGGCCCGTAAAGGACTCTGAAGGATTGTATACAAAGCGAAGGATACTTAAAAAAAATAGTTCTTCCTCCTCCTCCCTTCCTTCTCCTTCCTCCTCCTCTCCCCTCTTTCTTCTTCCTGGACATAATATGATTCCCATTTAAACAGCGTCAAACAATGTTTCTCCCTCCTTGTCGCACCTTTAATCTTTGTTTACCTAACTATCAACCAACGTATCTATCTAGCTAGCTACCTCTTTACCATTATTTACCTTTGTTTACCTACTACCTACCTACCTACCTACCTACCACCCTACACCTTTTGTTTACCTACTACCTTTGTTTACCCACTACCTACTACCTTTGTTTACCTACTACCTTTGTTTACCTACTACCTTCGTTTCCCTACTACCTTTGTTTACCTACTACCTTTGTTTACCTACTACCTTTGTTTACCTACTACCTTTGTTTACCTACTACCTTTGTTTCCCTACTACCTTTGTTTACCTACTACCTTTGTTAACCTACTACCTATCTACCTACCACCTCTTTCCCTTAGTTTTCCTACTACCTTTGTTTACCTACTACCTACCTACCTACCTACCCACCCACCAACCTACCTACCACCTACCACCTACCTACCTACCTACCTACCTACCTACCTACCTACCTACCTACCTACCTACCTACCTACCTACCTACCTACCTACCTACCTACCTACCTACCTACCTACCTACTACCTACCTACCTACCTACCTACCTACCTACCTACCTACCTATATCGTACTTTTTTCGTACCTATGTATCCTGGCTCACGTAATAGAGAGACACAGGCAGGAGGGATAGGTGTCGAGGGCCGCGTGTGTCCGCCTCTCTTCCCTCCCTCACGCGTGCTTTGTCTCGGCGGGAAAATGGTGTTATTCTATTATTCAGTTCCGCGAGAGATTACCCTTGTGTTGTGTGTCTCCAAGGCTCCAAGGATAACAGGGAACGAGGGTGTGCGTTGTTGTATTAGTACTTGTAAAAGGAAATTGGTGGATGTTTGGAGGGAGTGATGTATCAAAATTACTTACAATATAGTTAACTAAAGACTTTTCTACTTTTTCGTTGTAAAAATAATATTGTTCACTGAAAACTTGTTACATTTTTCGCTGCGGAATTACTACTTGGAAAGGGAAATAGGCGGATAGGTGGAAGTTATGTATCAAACAGACTTAGAATATATACAAATAAGTTTATTGATGACTTTTTTTACTTTGTTCGTTGCAGAGTTACTACTTTAAAAAGGAAATTGGTGTGTGTGAGGAAAGAGTTATGACTTGAAATTGCTTAGAAAATATAGTAGTGTCTTCAAGGCGCGGAGGATAACAGGGACGAGGGTGTGCGTTGTTGTATTAGTACTTGTAAAAGGAAATTGGTGTGTGTGTAGAGAAAGTTGTCTGAAAATGGCTTACAAAATATAGTTCCTTGTTGACTTTTTTACTTTGCTCGTTGTGGAATTACTACTTTTAAAAGGAATTTGGTGGATGTGTAGAGAAAGCTATGTTTGAAAATACTTATGTAAAAAGGATATGTGAAGGGAGTTATGACTTGAAATTGCTTAGAAAAATATAGTTCTACTCAAAATATATAGATATCTGAAGACTTTGTTACTTTGTTCGTTGTGGAATTACTACTTTAAAAGGAATTTGGTGGATAGGTGGAGAAAGTTATGTGTTGAATATACTTTAATATGATGTTTGGAGGAGTTATGTGTTAGACTTGCTTAGACAATATAGGTAATTGAACTTGTAATTGACTTATTTGCTTCGTTACAAAAGAATATAGTTCATTGAAGACTTTTTTACTTTGTTTGTTAAGGAATTACTACTTGAAAAAGGGAATTGGTGTGTGTGTAGGAAGAAGTTATGCTTGAAAATACTTTAATAGGATCTTTGAAGGGAGTTATGTCTTGAAATTGCTTAGGATACAAACAATAAAAACAGTTCGTTGATGATTTTTTTGCTTTGTTCGTTGCAAAAAAATATAATTCATTGAAGACTGACTTTGTTCGTTGCAGGATTTATACTTTAAAAGGAGAATTTGGTGGATGTGAGGAAGCAGTTATGTGTTAAATTTGCTTGAAAAATATAGTGCTACTCAAAATATAGTTAACTGAAGACTTTGATACTTTTTTCGTAAAGAATTACTACTTGAAAATGTAAATTGGTGAATGTATAGAGAAAGTTATCCTAGAAATACTTTAGAAAAATGTGTAGAAGGGATTTATGTGTTAAAATTGCAAAGAAAATATAGTTCATTGAAGACTAACTTATTTGTTGCAGAATTTCTACTTGGAAAGAGAAATTGGTGGATGTGTGGAAGGAGTTATGTGTTGAAATTACTTAAATAGGATGTGTAGAAGGAGTTATGTGTTGAAATTACTTAAATAGGATGTGTGGAAGGAGTTATGTGTTGAAATTACTTAAATAGGATGTGTAGAAGGAGTTATGTGTTGAAATTACTTAAATAGGATGTGTGGAAGGAGTTATGTGTTGAAATTACTTAAATAGGATGTGTAGAAGGAGTTATGTGTTGAAATTA
>JACEEZ010004966.1:272500-277999 GCA_016584305.1 Chionoecetes opilio
CAGACAATAGGACAGACACAGAGACAGACAGACAGATACAGATACAGAGACAGAGACAGACACAGAGACAGACAGACAGATACAGATACAGAGACAGAGACAGAGACAGAGACAGACACAGACAGACAGAGAGAGACACACACAGAGACAGACAGACAGACAATAGGACAGACACAGAGACAGACAGACAGATACAGATACAGATACAGAGACAGACACAGAGACAGACAGACAGACAATAGGACAGACACAGAGACAGACAGACAGATACAGATACAGATACAGAGACAGACACAGAGACAGACAGACAGACAATAGGACAGACACAGAGACAGACAGACAGAGAGAGAGACAGACAGACAGAGAGAGAGACAGACAGACAGAGACAGACAGAGAGAGAGAGAGACAGAGCTGCGTCCCATAAAATAGTGTGAAGTTGCGGATATAAAAAAAAACTTCTGAACGCGGCGTCAGAGAACTCTATGCAGCATACGAAAGCTATGACGGTCTATGATGCGTTAGGAATACTGAGGGAGGGGCGACGGAGGTGGAGGTGGAAGGTGGTCTTTTATTTACATGTACGCGAGAGGACTTTGGTATGGAAGTGAGAAGCGAGAATGAGGGATGGCGGGAGAAAGTTTGTGAGAGTGTAGTAATAGTGGAAGGTTAGGAGAGGGAAGGGATAGGGAATTGTGGGAGGAGGGATTGACGGTCATTAACCCCTTGAGGCCCAGAACGTAATTTTCATTGTAATTTTGGCCATCATTTGACTATTTTAATTCATTATAAGCAATATTCTTGAGAGATGTTCTGTTTAGTATCTTTGCCCACTAGCTGATTTGATATATGAAGTTACTTGTCGTGATGTCATGGCTAACAACACACTCTCAGAAATAAGGGGTATATTAAAGGTAGAATTGTTACATCGCACCATCACTACCCTTTTTATACCCTATGTCCAGGCTGGAGGGTAGATGCTGCCGGTTATACCCTTCATCTACCCTTTATCTACCCTTTTTAGACGAGAGGGTTGAGAAAGGGTATATTTGGGGTTGGAAAAGGGTATATTTAGGGTTGCAAAAGGGTATATTTGTAAGGGTAGAAAAAGGGTAGCAGTATTTCATCACTACAAACACCCTTTTTCTACCCTTTTCCTACCCTTCTTTTCTAAGAGTGCAGACTATTTTCGTACAGCAAAGGAAAGGTCTGGGTGTGAAGGGGTTAATACGAATAATGATAATACTGGGAATGATAGGAAATATCTAATATAGGTAAAGGTAAAGATGGGGACATAGGCTATACTGCACGTGGCCTCAGTGCTCATCTCCGTGGCATTAGCCCTTGAGCCTGTGGTACCCCGGGACACAGGGCTAGTGTGACACCCGGGTTACCACAGTTACCTTCCCCAGGTTTCCCCAGGTGCCCATTTATCAACCCCGAAAGGGAAGATGAACACGCTGTTTTGTCTGGTCGCCGACTTGCCCTGGCCCGGATTCGAACCAGGGCCCGCAGATTCGTAGCCAGACACGCTAACCACTACACCACGGAGGCCACAATATATTAATTGATAAGAATAGGGGAGGAAGGGAAAGGAAGGAGGGAATAAAATACCAGTGGGGAAGAGAGAGAGAGAGAGAGAGAGAGAGAGAGAGAGAGAGAGAGAGAGAGAGAGAGAGAGAGAGAGAGAGAGAGACGCAGTGAGTGTGAAATAGATCTAGAAAAGTCATTTTTGGCAACAATGGCTGTGAATAGAGAGGCGTCTTGGTAGTGGCGAAGAGAGATACATCTTCCTCCTCCTCCTCCTCCTCCTCCTCCTCCTCCTCTCATTCTTCACCACGAAACTTCCATGTTCCTATCTTTTTTAGGGACATGGTATCATTTTCCAACTGTTCTCTTACATGTAGTTGATAGTTAGTAGTATGTAGTTCAGCAGATACCCTCGTTATAGACCAATAGCTAACCTGGTGTCTGTTATTCCTATGTATTCCCTCCTCCTCCTCTGTTAAAATACACGTGAGTTTAGGAATTATTATTAACTTTCCTATTTTATTTTATTTACAGGTGACTTCTAGGGAGGTTAAAATTCACTTTATTTTAGGAATTTATATGAACTCACATTTTTATCTTTTTTTCCAGGTGAGTGGTTGACATGTACCTGACGCCACAGTGTCGTGTGTGTACCGTGAGTATAACCACTACTACTCCTGGCTACCACTACTACTACCACTACTACTACTACTACCACTACTACTACTACTACTAACCACTACTACTACTGGCTACCACTACTACTACCACTACTACTATTACTAACCACTACTACTACTGGCTGCCACTACTACTACCACTACTACTATTACTAACCACTACTACTACTGGCTACCACTACTACTACCACTACTACTAACCACTACTACTACCACTACTACTACCACTACTACTACCACTTCTACTACTACTACTACTGCCTACCACTACTACTACTACTACTACTACTACTACTATACTACTACTATTACTAACCACTACTACTATTGGCTACCACTACTACTACTACTACTACTACTACTACTACTACTACTACTACTACTACTACTGGCTACCACTACATACCACTACTACTACTGGCTACCACTACTACTAACTACTACTACTACTGGCTACCACTACCACTGGCTACCATTACTACTACTACTAACCACTATTACTACCGGCTACCACTACCACGTCCGTCATCGAAACACTGTCCGTGTGGCTCAGTTGGTTAGGTCACCCGGCATCATTCTGTGGTCCGGCGTTCGATCCCCGACCCCGCTCATTCCCGGAGATTTTTCCAATGTGAAATTCGGGTGGTACTGTCCCTCTTGAGCAAGGTGATGGGTGTGTGTGGTGTGTGAGGTCCCAGCATTGCCCAAAGATCGGTAATAATGAGCTCTAAACTCGCACTGAGAGGGTGAAACTGGCGATCGTAAGTCTAGGTCGCGTGGACAAGACCATGGGTGAATAACACTGACTGTCACGATCTATAATTATAAGAAGCCAGTCAATCACTCCGCTATGCATCCGCCGTTACCTAAATAACACGTCACGCCAAGTACTTACACATTACTTGTCATTCACGCGCTAAATAAACACAGGGTAATATATGTCAATCTAATTCGACGACTTAAAGTTTTTTCACCTGACGTCTGACGTTTTAACCTGATATATTTTCCCATCTTTCGACTGCTGACTACATGAGTTCGATCAGTTCTGCATTCTGACCTTTAAAACGACCCTGTAATTTTGGATTCTTCTGTCATTCTTGTTTGAGTTAAGAGTATGTTTTTAGATTTTATTTTTCACTCCCTTTGAGTAGTAACTATGCGATTTCGACCCATTTCAAAATCCTGAACTCTAAACCGAGCCTGTAATTTTGTATTCTTCTTCTGTTCTTGTTTGACGATTAGTTAAGAATGTGTTTAAGATCTTTTTCTGAGTAAACTTTTATTTTTTTCACATCCCTTGGACTGCTGAACATACGATTTTGATTCATTTTAAAATTCTGAACTCTGAAATCGAGCCTATATAATTAGCCTATAATGTATACATAATAAATAAGCCTATACTGTTTTAAGATCATTTTTCTGAGTAACCTTTTATTTCTACACTTTCTTGGACTGCTAGACATAAGATTTTGACCTTTTTTAAAATTTAGAACACTGAAATCGAGCCTGTAATTTTGGATTCTTCTGTTCCTGCTTTACGAGGAGTTAAGAGTATGTGTAAGATCTTTTTCTTAGTAAGCTTATCATTTCTTCACTCTCTTCGACTGCTAAACATACGAATTTGACCCTTGTAAAATTCTAAACTCTGAAACCGAGCCTATAATTTTGGAGTCTTGTTTTCTTCTTGTTTTAGTGAAGAGTATGTTTTTAGATTTAATTTTTTGGAACTATCATTTTTTCACTCCCTTTGACTGGTAACTACGTGATTTCGACCCATTTGTAAATATAGAACTCTGAAACCGACCCTGTAATTTTGCATTCTACTTCTGTTCCTGCTTTACGAGGAGTTAAGAGTATGTGTAAGATCTTTTTCTTAGTAAGCTTATCATTTCTTACTCTCTTCGACTGCTAAACATACGATTTTGATTCATTTTAAAATTCTGAAATCTGAATCGAGCCTATAATTTTGGAGTCTTGTTTTTCTTGTTTTAGTTATGAGCATGTTTTGGTATCTAATGCTTCTAACCTTTTATTTTTCTTTCATCTGGTAATTCTGAACTCAAAATCGAATACTTCTTTCTTCTTTTTCTTTCTTCTTTCTTCTTTCTTCTTGTTTTTTCTTCTTATTTAACTTAAGAGTATGTTATGATATCGAGTTTTTCTAACCTTTTTTTTCTTTTACTTGGAAATTCTGAACTCAAAATTGAATACTTTTTTCTTTTTCTTCTTTCTTCTTTCTTCTAGATTCTTGTTTTCTTCTTAGTTTAGTGAAGAGTTATTTTGGTATCTAATGCTCTAACCTTTATTTTTCTTTCATCTGGTAATTCTGAACTCAAAATCGAATACTTCTTTCTTTTTGTTCTTTCTTCTGGATTCTTGTTTTTTTCTTATTTAACTTATGAGTATGTTTTGATGTCTTTTTTTTTTACTTTTTTTTTTTCATTTGGTAATTCTGAAGTCAAAAATTTAATCTTTCTTTCTTCTTCTTCTTCTTCTTTCTTCTTTCTTCTTTCTTCTGGATTTTTGTTTTTTTCTTATTAACTTATGAGTATGTTTTATATCTTTTTTTTACTTTTTTCTTCTTTCATTTGGTAATTCTGAACTCAAAATCGAATCTTTCTTTCTTCTTCTTCTTTCTTCTTTCTTCTTTCTTCTTGTTTTTTTCTTATTTAACTTAAGAGTATGTTTTTGATATCTTTTTATTTACTTTTTTCTTCTTTCATTTGGTAATTCTGAACTCAAAATCGCATATTTCTTTCTTGTTCTTCTTTCTTCTTCTGTGACTTCTTCTACGTGTTAATAATTGTGTTCTAATATGTTACATTTTTATAAACAAAGGATATATTAGCAAGGTTTTAATAGTGAAATGACTGCCTTGTATAGGATGAAAGGACTTTGATAGACTTCTCATGTTCCTCCTCCTCCTCCTCCTCCTCCTCCTCCTCCTCTTCCTCTTCCTCCTCCTCTTCTCTTCCTCTTTCTCCTCCTTCCTCCTCCTCCTCCTCCTCCTCCTCTTCCTCCTCCTCTTCCTCTTCTTCTTCCTCCTCTTCCTCCTCCTCCTCAGGTCAGACAAGGCACTCAGAAACTCCTTGGCATTACGCTTGACCTCCTCTCCTCCTCCTCCTCCTCCTCCTCCTCCCCGCAAGACAGATAGAGAGCAGCTGGTCAGAAACTTGTTCGTCTCAAGTCCTAACCAGTGGTGAGAAGAGAAGGAGAGAGAAGAGAAGGAGAGAGAGGACGGATGAGTGATGAGGAGTAGAGAAAAAAAAAGAGAGAGAGAGAGAGGAGAGGA
>JACEEZ010004967.1:0-82500 GCA_016584305.1 Chionoecetes opilio
TGTCTTAAAATTCTTATAATAAATAAATGTCTTAATAATAATAATTCTTAATAAATGTCTTGATAAATAAATAAATGTCTTAATAAATTATTCTAAATAAATGTCTTAAAAAATAAATAAATGTCTTAATAAATGTCTTGATAATAAATAAATGTCTTAATAATTTTAATAATTGTCTTAATAAATGTCTTATAAATAAATAAATGTCTTAAAAATAATGTCTTTAATAAATAATGTCTTAATAAATGTCTTAATAAATAAATAAATTTGTCTTAATAAATGTCTTAATAATAAATAAATGTCTTAATAAATGTCTTAATAAATAATAAATGTCTTATAAATTTTCTTAATAAATAAATAATGTCTTAATAAATGTCTTAATAAATAAATAAATGTCTTAAAAAATGTCTTAATAAATAAATAAATGTTTTAAATAATGTCTTAATAAATAAATCAATGTCTTAATAAATAAATCAATGTCTTAACAAATAAATAATATTTAAATAAGGCGGAGAATGAAAATAATAGGAGTAATAAATAAGCACAGTTTATAGTACAGGGCGGTCCCGTTATAGGAGCATTCCATAGACCAGAATCCCATGATACCAGATGTGTAAATTAGGGCCCTATTTTAAATATACCAATCAAAAAATCCAATGTTACGACATTCAAACTGGGGTGACTAAAATTACCAAGTTATTTACTAAAGTAAATTACAAGTTATTTACTAAAGTAAATTACAAGTTTTTTACTAAAGTAAATTACAAGGTTATTTACTAAATTATAAAGTCTTTTTACTGACTATGATTTTACCTAAGGTTGTACGATAATGGTGGAACGCCGACGTGAGTTTGGGGACAGGGGATGCTTGCAGCCTATGTTGATCTCAAGAAGGCGTTTGACTCAGTGCATCGTGAGTCACTCTGGGGTCTTCCCGCGACTTCGAGGGATTCCTGCAAGGCTTTGGTTTGATAACTGGTCTGTATTCTGGGACTGGAGAGTGCTGTGAAGTGTGGGCAGGTGTATCCAGCTTCTTTCCTGTGAATCAGGAGTGGAGGCAAGGGTGCGTCCTTGCCCCATCACTTTTCAACGCTTGTATGGACTGGGTATTGTACAAGGGTACGATCAAGTGATTATGAGCATTCGTCGGCACACCAAGATCACTGATCTTGTTTTTTTGCCGATGATGCATTAATCTTTGGATAAAAAAGTCGCTGGAGGTCCTGGTGATGCTGCTCGAGGCGCTGCAACGAGGAGGCAAAGCCTTTGGACTGAGGTCTCCTGGCTCAAGACCAAGGTCCAGGGGTTTGGAGACTTACTAGATGAAGCAGTACAGTCTGTTCATTGCGTGCGGGCGAGGACATTGATATCTTGAAAGTTTTTACATACCTTGTAGCGCAGTCCATAATGACGCGGGTCACGTCAAGAAGCCTTACGGGGATTGGCATAGCCCACGGTGTTATGGACTTGCTCCGCGGGAGTATTTGGCGTTTGTCGGTACCTGTGCAGGAGACAAAGATCCGGATTCTTCAAGTCGCTTGTGATCCCTGTCCTACCTATGGTTGTGAGACAATGGGACACTAAATGTCACTTGAGAGACGAATCAATGCCTTTGGTAATAAGTGTCTTTCGCAGAATCATGGGTATCGCTGGATATTACGTGTCAAAATCAGCGATTGCACTGTGAGACTGAATCGAGGCCTAATTTACCTACATAGTCGTGTCACGCCAACTTCGGCTGTCTGGGCCATGTTGGCACGCTACCCTGAAACCAATCCTTCCCATCGGTTGTATCTGTAAGAGACAATCCGTCGTTGAGGATGCCAAGGGGCGCCACAGGCTCGTGCTGGGCAAGTTGATTTTTCTTGTCGAGAGCTGCTTGGTATGGGGAAAGGAGCCTGCATGGGAACTCGCGGCGTGGTGACCCGCCGGGAGTGCGTCGTAGGTGGGCGAGTACGCGCCCCCCGGCGTAGCCCCCAATGAGGGTTGAAGTATAAAAGTATACTGTTATCTTCGAAATGCTTGTTCTATAATAATTTCAAATAAAAAACACTGTAAAACGACACTAAAGAAAGGCCATTATGAGACCTCCAAGAAATTCAATGACTTAATATTCTACTAAACTCTTTCGTCATTTAATACTTTGCGAGCGAAAACTTTTTAGCATGGAGAATATCAATAGAAGCGGAATTTCATTAGCTTTCCATTGATACATATAGTTTTTCAGATAAATGAATCAGCATCATGCATAATTAGCATTAACTAAATCAAATAACCTCATCACTCGGGAAAAAATTCCAGATTTCTGATGTTATTTTATTTAGATAATGCCATTATGCATGCTGCTAATTCATTTATCTGAACACGATATGTATCAATGGAAAGCTAATGAAATTCCGCTTCCTATTGATATTCTCCATGTAAAAGTTTCTCGCAAAGTATTAAATTGACGAAGATTTTAGTAAATTTAAATTTCATGCATATTTCTGAGTCTCATAATGGCCTTTCTTTAGTGTTTTTTTAACGGTTTTTATTTGTAAATTATTAGGAACAAGCATTTCCGAAGATAACAGTATACCTTTTAACTGCTAAACATAATATTTAGTAGGGAAAATACCATAAGCTGGCAAAACATAACACGGGCGCTGCCGAGTGTTTTGATGATTATTTACAGGCGGCAACTATTTTTATGCACACGGCCCACAAACCACCACACTGTAAGTTTAATGCAGTTTTAACCCCTTCACGCCCAGAACGTAATACAGGTTTGAAGTTCCCAAACTCGGCAATCCCAAGACTCGGCAACACCCAACACTCGCTATGGTTCCGGATTTTCCAACCCTGGGCGTAGTTAGCCGGGTCGGCCGCTGGTGCCACCACACTAGGCCGCTTGGTTCTCCCGCCGATTTGTTTGTTTGTTAGGGTTCAGTGGTGTTGTGGACTGTAGATTTGTGTAACACCTGTTATTTTGTGTACTTCTACAGGGCTGTTATTGTATTAGCTCCCAAACGTCCAGGACCACCTAGTGGTGTTGTGACTGTAGAGTTGTGTACACTGTTATTTTGTGTAACTTCTACAGGTCTGTTATTGGTATTCATGGCTCCCAAACGTCCAGGAACACCTACTGTGGAAGTGAAAAGAAAAGGAAGCAACAATGTGTTAACTATTTCTGAGAAAATTTGACTTTTTTCCCTTATATATCTACGTTCTAAAGTCGGAAAATTCCATTACTACTCGGCTCGGCGCTGGGCCCGAGGTTTGCCGAGTTTTGGGAACTTCAACCTGTATACATTGTTAATTTGGTACCATTAGACTATTTTATGACTATAACAATTTTTATAGATATGACCTGTTTAGTATCCTTGTCCACTAACTACTGTGGTATATTCAGTTACTTTTCGTGATTGTATTGCTCGACAACATACATTTTTTAATAGCAAAGGAAAGATCTGGGCGTGAAGGGGTTAACACAATACATGAACATTGGTTACGTAACCAGATCTTAGTGGGGGAGCAGAGCCCCTCCAGACCCAGCCCACTAGTTCACTAACCTAACCTGAACATTGGTTATGTAACCAGATCTTAGTGGGGGAGCAGAGCCCCTCCAGACCCAGCCCACTAGTTCACTAACCTAACCTGAACATTGGTTATGTAACCAGATCTTAGTGGGGGAGCAGAGCCCCTCCAGACCCAGCCCACTAGTTCACTAACCTAACCTGAACATTGGTTACATAACTGGCCCTAACGGTTTAAGCTATTGCTGGTATTTAATCCCTGAATGCAGATTGCAGAAACACGCGTAAAAACTGATTAAATGTATATACTTATTAGGTTATTAGGAGGAGGAGGAGGAAGGCATGAGGAGGAGGAGGAGGGGGGGGGAGGAGAAGAAGAAGAAGAAGAGGCGGAGGAGAAGGAGGAGGAGGAGCAGGAAGAGGCGGAGGAGGAGGAGGAGGAGGAGGAGGAGGAGGAGGAGGAGGAGGAGGAGGAGGAGGAGGAGGAGGAGGAGGAGGAGGAGGAGGAGGAGGAGGAGGAGGAGGTTGGTACTATGCCTATATTATGTATATTTTGATCTGCTCCAGTACTTCAGGTAACTCTGTCTTGCTGTTGTTGCTTTTTGTCTATATGCCTCCGGGCGATAATAAAATCATTGTTATTATTATTATTATTATTACTACTGCACTAAAGTTATGTCAAGGTATTAGTAACTTTAGTCTAGCAAAGCCCTAGTAAGCCCAGCATTCTAGCAAGGGAAGTTACAAGACAAGTGTGTTAACTCCTTGAGGCCCAGAACGTAATTTCCATGGTAATTTGGGTACCATTAGACAATTTTGAGTGACTATAAGCAATGTTTTATAGCTATGACCTGTTTAGTATCCATGTCCACTAACTAATTTGGTATATTTAGTGACTTATCGTTACATTATGGCTCGACAACAGACAATTTTATATAGCCAAGGAAAGATTTGGGCGTGAAGGGGTTAACCAAGGAGGCCAAGTTGAAGCAGCAATACTAAAGCGTCAAAGGCCACAAGAAGAAGTCCTGCCTCACGACAAGCCCTCCGTTACCTGCTGAGGGCGCCCCTATCGCTATGTCCCCCTTCAGAGGTGAGGGAGGAGGGGGTGGAGGAAGGAGGAGTGAGGGAGAGGGGGTGGCATTGCTCGGCATGACTCGCGCCAACACTGCAGGAAAAAAGGCATAACACTGAACACCAAGGGCTCAAAACAGTGTTCTTTCGTGACTTCCTGACAACACTGCAGGAAAAAAGGCATAACACTGAACACCAAGGGCTCAAAACAGTGTTCTTTCGTGACTTCCTGACAACACTGCAGGAAAAAAGGCATAACACTGAACACCAAGGACTCAAAACAGTGTTCTTTCGTGACTTCCTGACAACACTGCAGGAAAAAAGGCATAACACTGAACACCAAGGGCTCAAAACAGTGTTCTTTCGTGACTTCCTGACAACACTGCAGGAAAAAAGGCATAACACTGAACACCAAGGGCTCAAAACAGTGTTCTTTCGTGACTTCCTGACAACACTGCAGGAAAAAAGGCATAACACTGAACACCAAGGACTAAAAAACAGTGTTCTTTCGTGACTTCCTGACAACACTGCAGGAAAAAAGGCATAACACTGAACACCAAGGGCTCAAAACAGTGTTCTTTCGTGACTTCCTGACAACACTGCAGGAAAAAAGGCATGACACTGAACACCAAGGGCTCAAAACAGTGTTCTTTCGTGACTTCCTGACAACACTGCAGGAAAAAAGGCATAACACTGAACACCAAGGACTCAAATAATGTATTAAAATGATCATAAGGACTGAAATAAAGGAGGAAACTCTAAAATAATGTATGTAAAAAGAAGTTCTGTGATTTAAGTAACTTGCTAAAACTACTCCAGGTGTTACAAGGTGACCAAGAGACCAGTGACACAGGACTGCTAACTATAGGCTATTTTTTGTATTAGGGTCAAAATGCAGTAAGGAAGCCACGCCCCCTGCCTGCCCTTCTATGCTACGGGGCAGCTGATTGGTGCATTCCTCGTATCATCACTACCCATCACAATATCTTCACTACTTAACAGCAGCGTGACCACTGGACACAGCAATCTTCACTACAGAGGGTGGCTAAAACAGAAATCCCTTTGTAGTGAAGATTGCTGTCCAGTGGTCACGCCGCTGTTAAGTAGTGAAGATATTGTGATGGGTAGTGATGATACGAGGAATGCACCAATCAGCTGCCCCGTAGCATAGAAGGGCAGGCAGGGGGCGTGGCTTCCTGACTGCATTTTGACCCTAATAACAAAAATAGACTCTACACTTGGCTGCAGTTTGGAGACAAGACACAAGAGACAGACTATGAAAAACGTGCACTAAACATGACACAAGGGAGCTCTCTCATGCCTTACAATAATCAAATAATCCCAAGTTTTACAATAACACGGCTCGGTGACAAGACTAAAGGCTCGCTACAAACACGTGAGACCAGACAGACATAGGAACATAAGGGAGATACACAACACATGCCTAACAATCATGTATCTCAAGCAGGACAGACATCACTCACCTCTCGGCACTGCCACTGCTCTCGCTGCAAGACTTGATAGAGGAGGTCCGTCTCGGCACTTCCGGCGGCACTTTCTTGCCGCTGGTCGACTTGGTAGAGCGCCGGCCTGCCACGCCCAGCCGGTTGCCTCCTACGCCCTCCTGGCTCCCCTGCGGATCACAATTATATCCTTTTATTATTGCTATATATATATCTCTATTTAAGTGTTATAATCCCTGTATAACCCCTATTACAGTGTTCTATGTCCCCTATCTATAGTGTCTTATTCTACACTTATTCTAAAGACTTTGAGGACATATTGTTTACATCTTAAGGGACAAATTAAGAAGAAAAAAAATGAAAAAAAAAAAAATGAAAAAAAAATAAAAATAAAAAATAAATAAAATAAAAAAAATAAAGGGTCCGCTAGCTGCCAGTTTCTTACTCAAGTGAAATGACAAAAAAATTTCACACAAAAAATGCCAAGAACATATTTTTGTGATTCTCGATAAAATGAGGTTTGGTAAAAGGACATTTTTGACACGTTAATCAAATCCCTACTTCCTAAGCTTCTGTCCTAAGCTTCTGTCTTAAGCATACTTCCTAAGCTTCTGTCCTAAGCATACTTCCTAAGCTTCTATCATAAGCATAATTCCTCCAAAAATGCAAAAGAAACAGAGAAATCCCCGCGCCACCCACCAGTCCACTGTCCTCGGAGAAATACTTGAGTTCCCGGTCATTCTGGTGTCCCTGGTAGTCCCCGGAAGCCATTCCGACGTGGGGTTGGGGGGGTGTGGGGGGGGGCGGAGGGGGNGACCGGGTACAATAAAATTTGCTGAGTAGAAATGGAACAAAATCATAGCAATTACCACGAGCAATCATGGTATGTGACTACGAATACGAGCACAAGTATCTGGCTACACCACAACACCCTCCATAAACTCACTGGGGTTTTCCGCTTCCAGACAGGAGAGGTTGGCATGTAGTCCGCATTGTCTGGCTGGTCGTGGGTGGAGAGCGGAGTGGTGCGGTCCGAGGTGGACTGGGAGAGCGAGGAGTCCGAGCCGGAGGACTGCACGCTGGACAGGGAACCATTGTCAGCCGACCTGCCCGGGAATATCACATTACGTCTCGGATAACAACATGAGAACATAAGGAAGCTACAAGAGGCCGCGAGACCTACACAAGGTATGTAGTTCCTGTTACTTAACACTACCTACATCCACCTTTCATCCCCATCCATGAATTTATCCAGCCTCCTTTTAAAGCTCCCTAATGACTCTGCACTAACTGCCTGTCGACTGAGTCCATGCCAATCATTCACTACCCTATAAATATGATAGGTCTTGTCGTTGGAGGAATATAATGTCTTGTGACTGGAGTTCTTTATCACAATCAAATTATTATTATAGACATTACTAAAAGGCTGTAGACTCAATAAGACTAGGAGTCATTCTTATAGCTAATTGGAAGCTACATTAACATCGATGTAAATATGAAAGTTACGGACAATTTTTTATTCCTGATATAATAAAGTTGTTTAGTCAAAGGAGGTTTTTGATTTGTTACTGACTACTGGCTACAGACTAGAGTTAGGCAATTCTACATCCAGTATTAGTGGTGTCCTTAACCCCTTGAGACCCAGAACGTAATTGCCATGGTAATTTGGGTACCATTAGACGATTTGTAGTGACTATAAGCAATACTCTATACCTATGACCTGTTTAGTATCCTTGTCCACTAACTAATGTGGTATATTCAGTGACTTTTCGTAATTTTATGGCTAACAACAGACCATTTTTTATAGCCAAGGAAAGGATTTGGGTGTGAAGGGGTTACTAGGCATGCACTATACAAGGCATACAAGACATCAACACTACAAGAGAAACCATCACACACACACACACACACACACACTACACTTAGAATATGAATTAAAATGAGGTTAAGTTCTGAACACAAAACTAAAGAGACACGGCCAATACAAACATTCATTAAATATCCAACTAGTCTATTTTTGTTATTAGGGTCAAAATGCAGTCAGGAAGCCACGCCCCCTGCCTCCCCTTCTATTCTACGGGGCAGCTGATTGGTGCATTCCTCGTATCATCACTACCCATCACAATATCTTCACTACTTAACAGCGCGTGACCACTGGACAGCAATCTTCACTACAAAGGGATTTCTGATTATGTCACCCTCTGTAGTGAAGATTACTCTGTCCAGTGGTCACGCCGCTGTTAAGTAGTGAAGATATTGTGATGGGTAGTGATGATACGAGGAATGCACCAATCAGCTGCCCCGTAGAATAGAAGGGGAGGCAGGGGGCGTGGCTTCCTGACTGCATTTTGACCCTAATAAAAGAAATAGCCTTCTAGTAAACCATTCCTGGATAAACAACCTAATGTCATCACTCAAACATCCCATCAGGCTGAGAGTACTGTAGCAACACGATCTCAAGGCAAGGTAAGGAGCTGTAGTAGTCTTGCAAACCCTTCATCAAGCAGACAATGGATACCATGTCCCCTAATATAAGGAGGAGGAGGAGGAGGGGGAGGAGGGGGAGGAGAAGAAGAAGAAGAAGAAGAAGAAGAAGAAGAAGAGGAGGAGGAGGAGGAGGAGGAGGAGGAGGAGGAGGAGGAGGAGGAGGAGGAGGAGGAGGAGGAGGGGAGGAGGAAGAGGAGGAGGTGCAAGAGGAAGGCAGGAGGAGGAGGAGGAGGAGGAGGAGGAGGAGGAGGAGGAGGAGGAGGAGGAGGAGGAGGAGGAGGAGGAGGAGGAGGAGGAGGAGGAGGAGGAGGAGGAGGAGGAGGAGGAGGAGGAGGAGGAGGAGGAGGAGGAGGAGGAGGAGGAGGAGGAGGAGGGAGGAGGAGGAGGAGAAGAAGAAGAAGAAGAAGAAGAAGAAGAAGAAGAAGAAGAAGAAGAAGAAGAAGAAGAAGAAGAAGAAGAAGAAGAAGAAGAAGAAGAAGAAGAAGGAGGAGGAGGAGGAGGAGGAGGAGGAGGAGGAGAAGGTTGGTAATATGCCTATATTATGTATATTTGGATTTCCTCTAGTACTTCAGGTAACTCTGTCTTGTTGTTGTTGCTTTTATATGTCTATATGCCTCCGGGCGATAATAAAATCATTATTATTATTATTATTATTATTATTACTACTGCACTAAAGTTATGTCAAGGTATTAGTAACTTTAGTCTAGCAAACCCCTAGTAAGCCCAGCATTCTAGCAAGGGAAGTTACAAGACAAGTGTGTTAACCCCTTGAGGCCCAGAACGTAATTTCCATGGTAATTTGGGTACCATTAGACGATTTTGAGTGACTATAAGCAATGTTTTATAGCTATGACCTGTTTAGTATCCATGTCCACTAACTAACTTTGTATATTTAGTGACTTATCGTTATTTTATGGCTCGACAACAGACAATTTTATATAGCAAAGGAAAGATCTGGGCGTGAAGGGGTTAACCAAGGAGGCCAAGTTGAAGCAGCAATACTAAAGCGTCAAAGGCCACAAGAAGAAGTCCTGCCTCACGACAAGCCCTCCGTTACCTGCTGAGGGCGCCCCTATCGCTATGTCCCCCTTCAGAGGCGAGGGAGGAGGGGGTGGAGGAAGGGGGGGTGAGGGAGAGGGGGTGGCATTGCTCGGCATGACTCGCGCCAACACTGCAGGACAAAAGGTATAACACTGAACACCAAGGACTCAAAACAGTGTTCTTTCGTGACTTCCTGACAACACTGCAGGAAAAAAGGCATAACACTGAACACCAAGAACTCAAATAATGTATTAAAATGAACCTAAGGACTGAAATAAAGGAGGAAACTCTAAAATAATGTATGTAAAAAGAAGTTCTGTGATTTAAGTAACTTGCTAAAACTACTCCAGGTGTTACAAGGCGACCAAGAGACCAGTGACACAGGACTGGTAACTATAGGCTATTTTTTGTATTAGGGTCAAAATGCAGTCAGGAAGCCACGCCCCCTGCCTGCCCTTCTATTCTACGGGGCAGCTGATTGGTGCATTCCTCGTATCATCACTACCCATCACAATATCTTCACTACTTAACAGCACGTGACCACTGGACAGCAATCTTCACTACAAAGGGATTTCTGTTTTAGCCACCCTCTGTAGTGAAGATTGCTGTGTCCAGTGGTCACGCGCTGTTAAGTAGTGAAGATATTGTGATGGGTAGTGATGATACGAGGAATGCACCAATCAGCTGCCCCGTAGCATAGAAGGGGAGGCAGGGGGCGTGGCTTCCTGACTGCATTTTGACCCTAATAAATAAAATAGACTCTACACTTGGCTGCAGTTTGGAGACAAGACACAAGAGACAGACTATGAAAAACGTGCAGTAAACATGACACAGGGGACAAAGGTGCTCTCTCATGCCTTACAATAATCAAATAATCCCAAGTCTTACAATAACACGGCTCGGTGACAAGACTAAAGAAGGTTTCTGGAACTGTCGTCGATGGGAATTCTCGCCGAAACAACAAACTGGAACTCTCGTCGACGTGGAAATGTTAACTTAACCTGGACATTGGCACCTAATCTAACCTAACTGATCAAGCTAACGATAGTATTTCATCCCTGAATGCACAAACGCGGGTAACACTTGATTAAACGTATATATTGGGTCCTGTAATAGCAAGAATTGGAACACTCGACCACGGCGGCCAGAGTTCCTATCGGCGAGAGTTCCAGGTACCGTCTCATGCTTAACAATAATCAAATAATCCCAAGTTTTACAATAACACGGCTCGGGGACAAGACTAAAAACTCGCTACAAACACGTGAGACCAGACAGACATAGGAACATAAGGGAGATACACAACACATGCCTAACAATCATGTATCTCAAGCAGGACAGACATCACTCACCTCTCGGCACTGCCACTGCTCTCGCTGCAAGACTTGATGGAGGAGGTCCGTCTTGGCACTTCCGGCGGCACTTTCTTGCCGCTGGTCGACTTGGTAGAGCGCCGGCCTGCCACGCCCAGCCGGTTGCCTCCTACGCCCTCCTGGCTCCCCTGTGGATCACAATTATATCCTTTTATTATTGCTATATATATATCTCTATTTAAGTGTTATAATCCCTCTATAACCCCTATTACAGTGTTCTATGTCCCCTATCTATATAGTCTTATTCTACACTTATTCTAAAGACTTTGAGGACACATTGTTTACATCTTAAGGGACAAATTAAAAAAAAAAAAATAAATAAAAAAAAAAAAAAAAAAAAATAAATAAAATAAAAAAAAAAAATAAAAAATGCCATGAACCTATTTTTGTGATTCTCGATAAAATGAGGTTTGGTAAAAGGACATTTTTGACACGTTAATCAAATCCCTACTTCCTAAGCTTCTGTCCTAAGCATACTTCCTAAGCTTCTGTCATAAGCATACTTCCTAAGCTTCTGTCCTAACCATACTTCCCAAGCTTCTGTCCTAACCATACTTCCTAAGCTTCTGTCCTAAGCATACTTCCTCCAAAAATGCAAAAAACACTGAGAAATCCCCGCGCCACCCACCAGTCCACTGTCCTCGGAGAAATACTTGAGTTCCCGGTCATTCTGGTGTCCCTGGTAGTCCCCGGAGCCATTCCTGACGTGGGTGTTGGTGGAGGTGTGGGCGGAGGTGGGCGTGAGGGGCGACAGGGCAGACACGTGACAGTAGAGGGAGGTGTCGCTGAGGGTGAGGGTGGCCAACGCGTCATTCAGGTCGTAGTTGTCCTGGTGGTGGCGTGTGGTGGTGGTGGTGGTTGCGGTGGTGGTGTTGGTGGTGGACGGGGCGGTGCACGGGGTGTCTCGCATGGACATGGATCTCGCTGGCCTACGCCCTTCACTGTACACTGCGGAAGGAACAAAGATTTCTCGGTCACAGGTTCCTATTTGGGTGATCTGAGTCAGTGGTGCACTCAGGGGCATAATAATGTATGTAAAATGAAGTTCTGTGATTTAAGTAACTTGCTAAAACTGATCCAGGTGTTACAAGGCTACCAAAAGACCAGTGACACAGGACTGGTAACTATAGGCTATTTTTTGTATTAGGGTCAAAATGCAGTCAGGAAGCCACGCCCCCTGCCTCCCCTTCTATTCTACGGGGCAGCTGATTGGTGCATTCCTCGTATCATCACTACCCATCACAATATCTTCACTACTTAACAGCGGCGTGACCACTGGACAGCAATCTTCACTACAGAGGGATTTCTGTTTTTGCCACCCTCTGTAGTGAAGATTGCTGGTCCGTGGTCACGCTGCTGTTAAGTAGTGAAGATATTGTGATGGTATGATGATACGAGGAATCACCAATCAGCTGCCCCGTAGCATAGAAGGGGAGGCAGGGGGCGTGGCTTCCTGACTGCATTTTGACCATAATAACAAAATAGCCTCTAACACTTGCTGCAGTTTGGAGACAAGACACAAGAGACAGACTATGAAAACGTGCAGTAAACATGACACATGGGACAAAGTGCTCTCTCATGCCTTACAATACATCAAATATCCAAGTCTTACAATAACACGCTCGGTGACAAGACTAAGAAGGTTTCTGGAACTGTCGCCGATGGAATTCTCGCCGAACAACCAAACTGGAACTCTCGTCGACGTGGAAATGTTACTTAAACCTGGACATTGTGGCACCTATCTAACCTAACTGATCAAGCTAACGATAGTTTTCATCCCTGAATGCACAACGCGGGTAACACTTGATTAACGTATTATTGGGTCCTGTAATAGCAAGAATTGGAACACTCGACCACGGCGGCCAGAGTTCCTATCGGCGAGAGTTCCAGGTACCCGTCTCATGCTTACAATAATCAAATAATCCCAAGTTTTACATAACACGGCTCGGGGACAAGACTAAAGCTCGCTACAAACACGTGAGACCAGAAGACATAGGAACATAAGGGAGATACACAACACATCCTAACAATCATGTATCTCAAGCAGGAAGACATCACTCACCTCTCGCACTTCCACTGCTCTCCGCTGCAAGACTTGATGGAGGAGGTCCGTCTCGGCACTTCCGGCGGCACTTTCTTGCCGCTGGTCGACTTGGTAGAGCGCCGTGCCTGCCACGCCCAGCCGTTGCCTCCTACGCCCTCCTGGCTCCCCTGGGGATCACAATTATATCCTTTTATTATTGCTATAATATATATCTCTATTTAGTGTTATATCCCTGTATAACCCTATTACAGTTTCTATGTCCCCTATCTATAGTCTTATTCTACACTTATTCTAAAGACTTTCAGGACACATTATTTACATCTTAAGGGACAAATAAAAAAAAAAAAAAAAAAAAAAAAAAAAAAAAAAAAAAAAAAAAAAAAAAAAAAAAAAAAAAAAAAAAAAAAGGGTCCGCTAGTTGCCAGTCTCTTACTCAAGTGAACGACAAAAAATTTCACACCACAATAAAATGCCAAGAACATATTTTTGTGATTCTCGATAAAATGAGGTTTGGTATAAAGACATTTTTTGACACGTGTAATCAAATTCCTACTTCCTAAGCTTCTGTCCTAAGCATACTTCCTAAGCTTCTGTCCTAACCATACTTCCCAAGCTTCTGTCCTAACCATACTTCCTAAGCTTCTGTCCTAAGCATACTTCCTCCAAAAATGCAAAAAACACTGAGAAATCCCCGCGCCACCCACCAGTCCACTGTCCTCGGAGAAATACTTGAGTTCCCGGTCATTCTGGTGTCCCTGGTAGTCCCCGGAGCCATTCCTGACGTGGGTGTTGGTGGAGGTGTGGGCGGAGGTGGGCGTGAGGGGCGACAGGGCAGAGACATGGCAGTAGAGGGAGGTGTCGCTGAGGTGAGGTGGCCAACGCGTCATTCAGGTCGTAGTTGTCCTGGTGGTGGCGTGTGGTGGTGGTGTGGTTGCGTGTGGTGGTGGTGGTGTGTTGGTGGTGGACGGGGCGGTGCGCGGGGTGTCTCGCATGGACATGGATCTCGCTGGCCGACGCCCTTCACTGTACACTGCGGAAGGAACAAAGATATCTCGGTCACAGGCTCCTATTTGGGTGATCTGAATCAGTGGTGCACTCAGGGGCACGCCAAGGGGCCATGGAACCCTCAACACTCAGAGGCACGCCAAGGGGGCCATGGAACCCTCACACTCAGGGGCAACGCCAAGGGGCCATGGAACCCTCAACACTCAGGGCAACGCCAAGGGGGCCATGGAACCCTCAACACTCAGAGGCACGCCAAGGGGGCCATGGAACCCTCAACACTCAGAGGCACGCCAAGGGGGCCATGGAACCCTCAACACTCAGGGGCCACGCCAAGGGGCCATGGAACCCTCAACACTCAGAGGCACGCCAAGGGGCCATGGAACCCTCAACACTCAGAGGGCACGCCAAGGGGGCCATGGAACCCTCAACACTCAGGGGCACGCCAAGGGGGCCATGGAACCCTCAACACTCAGAGGCACGCCAAGGGGGCCATGGAACCCTCAACAAATTTTCTTCCATGGTAAGAAATCAGAATACAGACAACCTTCTCTAAATCAACGCGTATAATTCAAACTTCAGATATTCAACCTGTTTCAGCCCAGTTCAAATTTATCAATAACTTTCCATAATTCGAGCAAGTTTGAATGATCCTTAGCCTTACTAGTGGGAGTCCGACCTCTCCCATGCGGTGCTGCGGCTGCCCAGCGTGATCTGATATATGATCATTTATAATTATCGTATAAATATGATAGGCGGAGGAAGAAGGCGGCAGGGGGAGAGGAAGGGGAAGGGGATGAGGAGGAGGAAGAGTGGAGAGGGGGAGGAGGAGGAAGGAGTGGGACAAGGAAGGGAGGAGGAAGGAGGAGAAGAAAGGGAGGAGAGGAAATGGGAGGAGAAGAACTATTTTTTTTAAGTATCCTTCGCTTTGTATACAATCCTTCAGAGTCCTTCACGGCCTCTTCGCTCCTTCACGCATCCTACAGGAGTCATGGGAGGGCATTAAAAGTCCCCAGGATTGCTATAGTATTCCTAGGTTTTTATAAGTACTTTGACAATCGCATGGGTGGCTCAAATAGGGATTAATAATATATATTAATACTGATCGTTGTATTGAAGAAGTAATGATTAATCTAGCAATGCCTACATATTTTTATGTCTTGTAGTAAGTTTTGTCAAATTTGTGTTTTTTAAGGAATATCTGGAAGTATCATGTCATTGTGAATTGGCTGAAATAGGGACTTCTAATCATTATAACTGAAACTGACTCCAGATTCGTGTTCAGCATGCCCGATAACTGCTAGGAACTAATTTTCAAGCAAATCTATTTTTAAAAAAATATTGAAAATTTTGTAAGTGTATGCCTTGATTTTTTTGAAAATCACGTTTTTTTTCAATAACTAAAAAACTATGACAGATAGATGCAATATGAATATAGATAAACATGAAGCAGGTCAAGGGCTATCATTTGGTGTAAAGCAAAAAAATATGGATTGGTAAATACCGAAAAAATAGCTTATTCGTACATTTATACAAATATAAATTTTCTCGACAACCATGAGTGTTTTTGACAAGCCGATTATTGCATCATGTAAACACCTCAAGATGACCTTTGTTACTTCAATAAGTTTTCTTACGACTCATAGTTTTGCGGCAAATAACAAAACCAGATTTTCGACAATTTTGGAATATTTTCGAGCAGCCTGAAATCCGGAATATTTTTTTCGCAAGATAATTGGAAATGGCGGGGATACAATTGTAGATCCATCCATTGACAATTTAAAACTTTTGATGGGTATGTGTGGCTGTGTGAGAAACAAGTTGTGACTGAACGCGTTATAGTAAATATATAAGTTTATAATTAATATAATTACTAACAAAAGTAACATTAACACAGCAGCAAGTACAGCTTCCCCCCGGTGTCAAGGCCTCACCTGTGGCACTAAACATTAACACAGCAGCCAGTACAGCTTCCCCACAGTGCCAAGGCCTCACCTGTGGCGCTAATGTTGCGTTGCAGTTGATCAAACTCGTTACAGGCGTCATGGAACTGCTGGTTGGAAGGCCCGTCGCCCCACTCCGGCATGTCCACCGTGAAGCGCCGGGACAGTCGCTTCTCCTGCGCCTTGGCCGTGGCCATGATGGAGCGGAACTTCTTGTACATGGCGTAGCGGCGATAGGCCCTCTGCATGGTGACTGCCGCCCGACGCGCCACCATGCCACCGTACCTGCAGGGCAAGGACGGAGTGAGTGATAGAACATAAGAACATGAGAAAATCAGGAAGCTACAAGAGGCTGCGAGACTTACATAGAGGTGATGTGAAGGATTTTTTCTTGGGTAAATGAGTAAAGAGTGGCCAGGAAGGTCAAGGAAATGAAGGTTGAGTGAATGAATGAGTGCTTGAGTGTGTGAGGGGTGAAGTGAGTGCTTTAAGAGAATGAGTGAGGCCTTGCTGTTAAAACTCTAGCCTTCTTCAGGAGCTAATAAGAGGCTGTGTTGGCTGCTCCTGAGTGATGTAAGTGTTGGTGTTGATGTGAGGAGCAGCTAAGAGGATGATGAACCCCTTGAGGCCCAGAACGTAATTTCCATAGTCATTTGTGTACCATTAGACGATTTGTAGTGAATATAAGCAATGTTTTGTAGCTATGACCTGTTTAGTATCCTTGTCCACTAAATAATTTGGTATATTCAGTGACTTTTCGTAATTTTATGGCTCGACAACAGACAATTTTATATAGCCAAGGAAAGATCTGGGCGTGAAGGGTTAAATGGAAAGACAGGAAAATAGGCAGTGATTTAGGAAGTTATATCTGTACCTTCAGTCCCATGGCTCTGGCCAGGTTCATGGCCTCGTGGGCCACGGTGGAGAAGGCAGAGTGGCCGTGCACGACGGTGACTCTCTCCCGCAGGACAATGTTGCCCAGCAGTGGCATGGAGGTGATGAAGGTGGGAAGGATGGACTGGTTGTACAAGGGCTGGCTTGGGAGATAGTACACCTGGAAGACACAGTTTGTTCAGTGCTGATACATTCTTAGCCTTCTTTCTCCAGTGATATGAAATATGTAGAGCCTAGTTTTCCTCATTACAAATGATCCATAGTCAGAATAAAGACAGTCACACAAATATCTGAGCGCTGAACAATAACTCATAACTACATCTTCCTATCTCAAGCAAGAAATCTTGCATGGCGTTCTCACTCTTACATGCTATTTTTTTTCTTCTGATATAACACAATGTATGTATATTTTTAAGGCCTTTCATATAAATGGGCTTCATGACATGAACTTTGCTGCTTTTGTCATTGAGTAAATCAGTGAGAATTTGTATCTAAAATGTGCAGAGAGACACTAAGGTGACAAAGAGAGATTACTTTGCCATGCCTTCCTCCTTTTTGCCTTGCCTCCTCCCATTTCCTCTCCTCCCTTTCTTCTCCTCCTTTGCATACAGCCTTGCGCATATAACGCATTCACCTCACAACTCATTTCTCACACAGCAACACAAACCCATCAAAAGTTATTGTAAGAAGGATGGATCTACAATTGTATCCCCGTCATTTTCAATTATCTAACGCAAAAAAAACTTTGGGATTTCTGGCCGCTCAAAAATATTACAAAATTGACGACGATCAGGTTTTTATTATTTTGCCACAAAACTGAGTCACCCACCTTGAGGCCATTAGTCATGTAGCGGACGCCCCTCCTGTCCCCGTACACGTGGGTTACCACCACCACCTTGTGTCCGCGCGCCAGCAGGCATTGGGACAGCTGCAAGATGTGCTCCTCCACGCCACCCACGTTGGGATAAAAGAAATCAGACACCATGCTGGAAAAAGAAAAAAAAACCATTCAGAGTGTATTTGCTGAATTCTTGTCATCAATCATTTCATAAGCATGTTCTTTTTACATGAGAACATAAGAACATGAGAAAATAAGGAAGTTACAAGAGGCCGCGAGACCTACACGTGGTAGTGTAGGGAGGGCGAGGCGGTAGCAGAGTGGTTAGCGTCTCCGAGTGTGGTTTTCTCGGTGACCCGAGTTCAATCCTCGAAGAAAACCAAAAAATCTTTCTGCACCGTGGAGTGGCCTAAGAACACCCACATGCCCTGCCCATTAACTCTACCTTCGATTGCGAGTGCATGGGAGGACACAGGGGGGGGCATGAGCCTCTAATCACAGGCGTCACTATAAAAATCCTGCCTGCACCACCACGGGCGAGGACCAACCGTCACAGCCCTCAAGTGAACCTCCAGAGCCTACCATCCCACCCCTGGGTCACCACTGCCTACAGGCGCTATAGCCACAAATGTATAAAAAAAAAAAAAGTTTCTGTAATTTGTAATTAACTCTAGTGCTTGAATAATGACATTGGCATGAGGTCACCTTCCTGTCTTACACTCACACAGTTTCTATCTATATAAGTCATTAGACTTTAAATAAACCCAGTGCTTACAGCTCTACCATCGCCTTGCCTAACTAAACAATCTATTGACATCACAATTTCTATAATTGTTCAGAAGTTTAACTCACATTCAATAATTAAGTTTGCAATGGGAGATTCGGTGCGGACACAGCCAATGGGGCAAGGAAGGCATCAATAAAGCTGAGCTAATATAGGAAGTGCATGGGCTCTACATCAACACAAATAAAACTACATATTGATCTACAACATGAAGGAGCGATCCAAAGATCCAAAAATATAACAGCTGAAGGATCCCTACACACTGGGATCCCCATGTACACCTGGCCCTCAATTTAACAGACTCCATGGCCAACTGAAGTGTCCGTTCCCGGAAAAAGTCTGTTGGTGGGTATTGGCGGGCCGGACGCAAACACCCACACTGTAAGTTTAACTGTAGTGTAACCCCTTCACGCCCAGAACGTAATATACATTGTAATTTGGGTACCATTAGACTATTTTTAGTGACTATAAGCAATATTTTATAGATATGACCTGTTTAGTATCCTTGTCCACTAACTAATTTGGTATATTCAGTTACTTTTCGTGATTGTATTGCTCGACAACATACATTTTTTAATAGCAAAGGAAAGATCTGGGCGTGAAGGGGTTAACACAATACATGAACATTGGTTATGTAACCAGATGTTAGTGGGGGAGCAGAGCCCCTCCAGACCCAGCCCACTAGTTCACTAACCTAACCTGGACATTGGTTACATAACTGGCCCTAACTGTTTAAGCTATTGCTGGTATTTAATCCCTGAATGCAGATTGCAGAAACACGCGTAAAAACTGATTAAATGTATATACTTATTAGGTACTGTGATGTCAAGATCAAGAACTGGAACTGTCGCTGAAAATAGGCTATTGTTCCAGTTTGACGCCGAATTTACTTTGGTGGACAAAATAATTTTTTTCTGGTGTGTTTTGATGTTTTTAATTAATCTGCCAACCGTTTCTGTCACAAATCACTGAAATGGTTTTTTTTATAGTTAGGTAAACCAAAAGTGAATTCGGTGTTAAACAGGAAATATACCGAAAATTGGAACACTCGCCGACACGCAGCAAGAGTTCCGAAAAGTGATAACAACACTATATGGCGATCATATATGGCATCTGGCGACATTAGGGCAGGTGGCGACTAAAGTGTTATCTACGGTACGTAGTCTACTACTTCATTCTACCATAGTTTATATGGTACAATATTAATAATACTTCCATACTCTCTTAGCCCCCCTACCGTAGATAACAGTCAAGTCGCCACCTGCAGTCATGTCGCCAGCCGCCAAATATTACAAATTATAGCATCACTACTGTTTTCATGTGCCACTGAAGATGATACACAGTAGTTTATATCATGACTGTATAATCTACCCTGTTTCAGCGTTGTTTTATGCTTTGTAGCTGCAAGTATAACTGTTGTGCATTTTGCTTCACAGTTTTTGCTTAGCGTGACGAACGACCGAGCTGATACTTTTCGGGCGCATACACAAGACTTGCAAGGATTCTTTTCAAACTGAAAGAAAAAAATTTTTTTGGTTCACGGTTGAGAGGATTTTTAAATCCAAGTCTCGTAGGCTATTATATTTATAGAGAGATTGTTAGGTAATAATGGAGAGGTTTCTCGGGGTCGTTTCTTTTTTCAGTTAGGAACCGCATTTCTGTCTGGCCCTCACATAGGCTGTGTCTAAGGTGCTATTTTATTTTGTGCAAACCACAAAAAAAAACCAAAACCAAAATGTTTTTGTGGTTAAGGTTCAGTTAGGTTTCTTTAACCGTAAGTTTGTAGTTGAGGTTTCTTAAAACTCGTAAGTGTAGTTAGGTTTCTTCTGTAAACCGTGTGAAGATAGTAGGTAATAAGTGGTTAAGGTGGTCAGGTTAGGTTCATTAAAACCTAAGGTTGCCTATAAGGTTTGCAATTTTTTTCATTTAGGTTAGAGTATGAGGAGGCATGGGATAGGTATAAGAAAAAACAGAGAGAAGTAAAAGCGCTTATTAGGAAGGCTAGGGCAAACATGGAGAGGGAAATTGTAGAGGAACTAAGGGAGAAGGGTGAGGAAGGGGGTAGGGATTGGTATACTTTTCTTAGAGGAGAGGAAGACAGGGAGCAACCGTGCGTAGATGAAATTTTAGTGGGAGACGAAGTGGTGAAAGGACCTGAGGGTATTAAGAGGGAGATCAAGAAGTTTTGGGAGGAGGTGGGGGGCATGACTGAGCAGGTAGAATTAGGTGAGGTATATATAGGAAGTGAAAGGAAGATAGATGAGGGAATGGATGAACATTTCAGTAAGGAAGAAATAAGGAGTTACCTAAAAAAGCTGAAAAATAGGAAAGCAGCAGGCAGGGATGGTATACCAAACGAATTGTATAAAGAAGGGGGTGAGGGTAGGGTGGATGGGTTGTATAGGCTTTTTAGGCAGATTTGGCAAAATAAGAGAGTCCCAAGGAAATGGAATGAGGGTAGGGTTACTCTATTACACAAGGGAGGTCACAAAAGTAGAAAGCTCTTGAAAAATTACCGACCAATAGCAGTAATGGATACGGTGGGAAAGATATTCAGTGGGTTACTAAATGGTAGGATTAGTGAATGTTGTGAGAGAAATAGAGTAATGGGGAGGAACAGAATGGTTTTCGCAAGGATAGGAGAGGTGAGGACAACATGTTCGTAGTCAGTTCAGTGATAGAGAAAATGAATAGAATGGGTGGGAAGACATACCTTGCATTCCTTGACATTGAAAAGGCTTATGATAGGGTCAATAGGGGTTTGCTTTGTAGACTACTGTCTAGGATTGGGATTAGTGACAGAATAGTCAGCATAATAATAGTATGTATGAGGACACACGGGCAGTGTACAGGCTTGGGGACATAGAGACAGAGTGGGTAGGTAGTCGAAGAGGGGTTAGGCAGGGCTGCGTGTTATCACCGTTACTTTTTGGCTTATATACAGAGGAATTAGCAATTAGGTTGAGAAATTCGGGCTATGGGATAAGGGTTGGGGAGGAAAAGTTGAGCAGTTTACTATATGGTGACGACATAGTTGTCATGAGTGAGGACAGTGGAGAACTTCAGGAGATGTTACATATAGTCGCACAGTATGGGAGGGATTTTGGTATGAAATTTAACAGTGAGAAAAGTCAGGTCCTGGTTATAAATGGAGAGGCAGCAGATGAGGGTAGGAGTTGGGAAATGGGAGACCTGAGGATAGGGCGCACCGAGTCATATAAATACCTAGGTGTCACGGTAGATGGGAAGGGAGCAGATAGGACGAAACAGGATAAAATAGGAAAAGCAAATCAGTGGGTGGGAAGGCTTGGTAGTGTAGCAAGATGTAGGGCAAACAGGTATGAGGTAGTAAGAGGGTTGTGGAAAGGCATGGCAGTACCGAGCCTCATGTATGGGGCAGAGTGTATGAGGTGGACGGTAGGAGAGCTAGACAAGTTAGAGGTAGTACAGAACAGGGTAGGTAGACTTGCACTAGAGGCAAACAGGTATGTAGCAGTGGAGGCGATCAGGGGAGAGGCAGGGTGGAGTACCTTTGCGGAGAGAATAGGAAAGTCAGTGCTTAATTACAAAATCAGGCTTAGAAAAATGGATGAAAACAGGTGGGCTCGAAAAGTTTATGAGTGGATAGGGCAGAGTAGTAAATGGGATAGATCAAGCAGACGGTGGGAGAGGAAATGTGGGTTACAGGGTTTCACAGATAGGATACACCAGTCTAGTGAGGGGGAGTTAAAGCGAAAGGTGAAAGACCAAGTTCAGAGGCAGGGCAGGGAGATGTGGAGACAGAGGATGGAGGGTAAGAGTTCTCTGACTTGGTACAAGGGGAAGACCACACCAAAGTGTGAGGTCTTTTATGATGGTAGCTTGGGGAGTAGTTTAATATTTAAAGCAAGGACTAAATCTCTGGAGGTCAATAGTAGAACATATAGATGGGCAAACGAAGGAAGCAAGATATGTCAAATGTGTATGGGTAGACTAGATGAAACTGTAGATCACCTGGTATTAATGTGTCCAAGGTATGATGAGGAAAGAGAGCGGCTTATAGCAATAGTGGCACGGGAGGTAGGCGGGGATCAGTGGGATAGAGTGGCAGAGGGGAACATAGATGGGATAATGGAATTTCTTTTAGGTTTGAGTAGGGTACAGGACACCAATAGAAGAATCATCGAAGGGGTTAAAGTATTTTTAGAAAAGGCTTGGGAAAAAAGAGCATAGAGTTAGGGCCTCATACAAGCCCTGAGGGAGCCAGCCGGAAATTAGGCTTTGAACCGGGTGAAAACCGCGGTTTAGCTCCTCACCTGGAAAGAAGAAGTGTTGGGAGATCAGAACACAAAATAGACAATGAATTAGGATGATAATCCAAGGATTGAAAACTGATCAAAATGTCTTTCCCAGGTGAAATAAACAGGGGAAGAGTTAACAAGTTTTGTTAACGAAGGAGACGAAGTGGAAGAGGACCTATGAAGCGATACTAAGCGACTAAGGTCACAAGAAGAAGAAGAAGAAGATGGCGCCTGGCGACATTAGTGCAGTGGCGAGTGACTGGCGACTAGTGTTATCAACGGACTACGGTAGCCACACACACTGGTGGGCTGAGCGCTGCATGCACACCTCACCTTCCTCAAGCCACCACCAGACCACACACAATAGTGAACATTTAAGCAGTGCCAACCCAATCACCCTAAAACACAGGGAGGAGCACTGGAGCAAGCTGGTGGGGTGGACAATCTGGCCGTGGTGCGAGAGGCATAGCTTTGTGCCAGCCACCCCAACACAACCCTCACCGTTGGCCCACAGCGATCCACGGGGGTTCAGCGTCCACTTCCTCCTCCTTCTGGGCTCAGCCATAGGCCTATCCATGGTGGTGGTGGTGGCGGGGAGGAATAGTGTTGTAATGTAACCCTGGCAGCGGCTACATGTGTCTCGCGGCCTCAGCTGTTATGGGTTGTTGCTGATGATGACAGTGTTCAGTTCAGTTGTTGGTAATCTGGCCTTTTTTATCGGCACTCCCTGATGTGATCTTTGATGTTTGAAGAATTTCGTCAGTTATCGACGCAGCTGAGATGGATCTCCACTGTAACCAGACAGCTCTCTCTCATACTACCCCTAGAGAGCGTACCAAAGAAGCAGTGTACCAAAAGCAGCCAAACAGAATACACGAAACGTGGAACCTAAATGAACGACAAAACTACTTAACGAGTTTTGACCAAACAGACACGGTTACAGTACAGCTGCTCATAAATGAACGACAAATAAGTCTGCCAACACACCTTCTAGAGCATTATGATATAATATCAGCCCAACCACTGCAAATGATCACTAACATGGAACAACCAAACTTTCAAGACAATGAGATACAACATGCTCTCAAGGCAATACAAAACAACAAAGCTACAGGACCAGATGCTAGGAGAGGAGAACTTTTTAAAACCCTGGCAGACAGCAAAATCTTTACAAACACCATCAAAACATGTTTTGACAACATATTAACAAGTGGAACTGTACCTCAAAAATGGAAATTATCAAAAACTATAATGATAGACAAAAAGAACAAACCTACTAGTAAACAGTAGCTTTTCAGGCGGCAGGACACAAGACTTGCCAGGTCTTTCAAACTTGAATAGAATTTATTTTCACGTTGACAGAGGAATTTTTATATATCCAAGCATCTTCCGCAGCTAATATATATAGAGACTTGTTTTACTTTACCTCTAATTTCCCTGAATTCCCGAGAGTGGCGACTCAACTGTCGGGTTAAAATACTAGCTGGCGACTTTACTGTAGTAGGTATAGTGAGGTCGCCACTCGGTTTTATTTTTGTCATTTGTTCATTTATAGCCCTAATATGACACAGATGAAGACACAAAATGACACAGCTAGACTTTCCAGATAGACTCTTCTAACTTTCCTGAAATCATGGATGTACAAATGTAAGTATTAACGCCACTACACGTCTGTAAATAACAAAGAAACGTAGAACTGGCGACTTTACTGTTATCTTCGGTAGGTAACTCCTATATTATTTTCCATCCAGCCAGTTGTAATATGTCACCTAGGGTAAATTTCACTTCGTTCCCTTCATACATGCTGTTTATTACGTCCACTACCTTTGTATCTACTCCAATGTGTCTCAGTAATCTTATTAACTTTCCTTTATTTGAGTCTGAGTAGGCGAGATTTTTTTAGGGGTTGGCATCACTGTAAGGGACAAAAAAAAAGAAAAAAAAAAGACAATATTTGTGGGCGGCGACGAAAGTGGTAACACTGCTGATCGCAGCTCGGCCTTGGCCTCACTTCAAAAAGTAAACAAAGCAACTTAATCTGACCGTCATTCACTGTGCTCACTGGAGGTAAATTATGGTATTGAAGTGAGGTATATATGTATTTATAGGTGTGTAAAACCCTTTATGGCTGCCTCAAACAAGCCAAAAGAAAAGAAGAAATGACCTTTTCCACCATCACGTGAGGCTGTGTTGCCTGTGACTGGTGTCTGTGCTGGCGGCTGTTTATCGTGCAGTCGTGCACACTAGTAGCGACACTTCACACGTCCACCACCCACCAGAAGGCGTCATATGCTGTAAGTACTACATGGAGGGCGGAAGGCCCGCTGGTTATAATGGGCGAGAACTGCGCGGTTGCTAAGGCAGTTGCCCCTTATGCGGTATTAGTTCGGTAGTGGGCTTTCAAAAGTCCTACCGTATTTAACACTCAAGTCGCCACCTGCAGTGATGTCGCCAGCCGCCATATATTACGAATTTTAGCATCACCACGGATTTTTTTTTGCCACTGAAGATGATACACAGTAGTTTATATCATGACTATAATCTACCCTGTTGCAGCGTTGTTGGTTATAATGGACGAGAACTTCGCGGTCGTTTTCAGAGACACCGACAAATTTTTCCTGGCCTACAATAGGTGCTTTTTCTAATGGAGATAGTTTTATTTTCCGAAAACCCATATTAAAAAAAAAAAAAAAATATCATCACCGAATATTATGCATGGATAAGGTTAAGGATAGGTTAGGTATACTTAGTGGTTAAGGTTAGGTTAGGTTTCATTAAAGCCTATAAGGTTCGGTTAGGTATACTTTGTGGTTAAGGTTAGGTTAGTTTTCATTAAAACCTATAAGGTTAGGTTTGGTATACATAGTGGTTAAGGTTTGGTTAGGTTTCATTAAAGCCTATAAGGTTAGGTTTGGTATACATAGTGGTTAAGGTTTGGTTAGGTTTCATTAAAGCCTATAAGGTTAGGTTAGATATACTTTGTGGTTTTAGGTAAGTTTTCATTAAAACCTTTAAGGTTAGGTTTGGTATGTTCTATTCAATTACTTCCCTGTTATCTGAGACCCTGACTAATTTCTCCAGGCCAAGGTTTAGTGCTTTTTCTGATGGAGATAGTGTTTTTAATGGAAAGGGCGACCATAAAATTCGGTGATTAATTATTTTTTTTTTCTTTTTTAAATATGGGTTTTCGGCAGGGCTTGAAAACTAAATAATTTCTCAAACGGTTCGTTTCGATCAGAAACAGTATTATTAACATTTCGTTTTTCATTCCTCCTCCAAACATATCGTTCCTGAACCGGTTAGAACGAAATGAAAACCGGTTAGAACGTTATTCTGAAACCATGCAATAAATATGTTATTAGCCCTAATACATAATAATGCCTATACATGACTACATTTTTATAGATGGTAATAAAGCCATATATTTCATGGTGCATAGTATCCAACAAAATCAAACCCTTAGATGTCGTAAGAACTATATTATTATACGACTTAAATAAGGCAACACATTTACATATGCAATACAGGAAGCGTAGTGTAGGAGTATGCAATCTCACTCGTCGTAAAGACATGAATAACCAATTATTTATTTATATTATATATGGTAAAACTATATTAATTCGTAATATCACCAGCCCACTAATTAAATAAACCTAATCAATGAAGTCAATGACTACATGTGGACTCCAAGGACTCCAACTTAGGACACTCACACCGAAATTCGGTGCACTAAGCATTAGGCTATGAACATTGAACAGTGAACACAGTTAACAATTTAAGCACATACTTACGATATATAATCCCTTTTCGAATACTGGATATTAATCTAAGCATATTCTGAAACCAAACTGCAGTATCATAGCTCAACTATTGCACGAATGGAAGGTGTAATAAAATAATGGAACGTGATGCATATCACGAAGACATAAATTCATAATTATATAAGGTAAAAAATAGTTATTCTTCACAAATTAAATGAAAAGTGGTGCATATGATACTATTTGAAACAAAACCACATCGTCAATTGCCAAGTGAACAAATACAGTAGACTTAATTAATGTATGTATGTAATACAGATGCATTTACTTCAATCATTTGGCTACTGGAAGTGAAAATGGATTAGTGACCAAATATGGCAGGGAACGAAAAAATAACGTTATTAACCGGTTACAGGGATTTCAAAATAGCGTTTTTGCTCAGGAACAGAAAATATGATAACTTTTTCGTTTCCGTTTTTGTTCCGAGCATAATTTCGTTCGTTTCGGTTTTCGTTTTTGTTCCCTTAAACCGTTTCCAAGCCCTGGTTTTCGGAAAATAGAACTACAGTAAAACCCTTATAACTCTGCATTATATAACTCGGAATTTGATATAACGGCAAGGCAAAGACAATTTTTTTAAATTATTTTTTTATTTTTTTATTTTTTTATAACATCTATGCCTATAGCGCTATGATAAAATTATCAACTTAAAAATCAGCCTGCTTTTTTGGCCGACGAGAACCATACGTGAATTATACGTGTCTGTCCCGTCATCTATGTGTCCTATCCGTCCCTTAATGGACGTCCCTTTAAATTTACTTTATAAGTATTATGCATGCACTTAATAACAATTTATGTTGTATGAAAAAAAAGCTCCTAGATTTATTGGATTTTGAGTCATCTGTGTCCTTGGCAGGGCCTGACAAAATGTTTTTGCGAGCCTTATATGGCCGGCCCGCGGGCCGGACGTTCCCCACCCCTGCTCTATAGAATAATTCATGCCAAACAACACAAAATATAACATTCTTACACAAAAAATTCCACGTTAAATAAATATTCTCACAAAGATTTCCCACAAATTGCTTGCTTGAAATGTCCTCTCACAAGAGCTCCCACAAATGCTAATTTTTCCCACAAATTTGTGGGAATTTCCTACGAAGTGGCAACACTGGCCTAGCAGTACACCCAAGTACTTTACACGAGAATTGATAACGTAAAGGAGTCGGAGTCGGAGATATTTTTTCCGACTCCAACTCCGACTCCGACTCCGACTCCGACTCCACACCCCTGGTATCTTCACTCTTTCATACCCTTCCCTGGTAAACTCTGGAACTTTTTGTTTCTAGAATTCCTCCTTTCTACGACTTAAATCTTTTCAAGAGAGTAAACAAGACACCTCCTGAACTAGATTGGCCCTTCCAACCTTTTTATATTCTCTTACTGTCTTCTTTATAGGGACTGGCAACTAAGCGGGCTTTTTCTTACTTCTTTCTTTTTGCCCTTGGCCAGTCCTTTGTGATGAAAAAAAAGAAAAAAAAAAAAAAAAACTAACATGAAGCAAACCCTCCTAAACTCCTGTAACTTGCTGAACTTTTTAGTGAATTTTTTAATGTTGAACTTTTTCAGTAACTTTTTGTGAAGTGTATTTTTCATGTCAAGGACAGTTCTTCACTTAAAATTAATTTTGGCAGGAATGTCAAAATCTTTTCATAGTAGTTAACCCTTTCCTTTGTTTGACTCTTGTGGCCTTTCATTCCCTACCATAATGTCATGTCTCCTGGGATCTCCTGGGATCTAGGGTGTTTTCCTATTTGAGTTTATTCTCTGTTCCTCTTTGACGTAATTTTCTGTGCCTGTTTTGTCAACCTTCCCAGTTCAGAGAGTAGGCTACCGTCTATGCATTCATATATCCTTCACTGATGCAACAGACTTCCATTGTTCTGTCTCTCTTATCCTTAAGCATATCATCTGCAACAAAAAATAAAAAATGATGTATTTATATTTTATATACAGAAAACCCTCACTAATTCGAACCCGTATAATTCAAACTTCGGATAATTCAATCTGTTTCAGGCCCAGATTGAATTTTTCAACAATTTTCCATAATCCGAACTAAAGTTCGAATTTTCCGCACATTGCTCGAATGCTGTTTTCTGCAGCATCTTCCACCTCCTCTGTGCCATCCACTTCGTCAGCCAGCCTCCATATCACCTCCAACACATTAAGCACCTCAAGGCCTGAAGACCTTACTTTACAAATCCCAAGAGTGACACCACTGTTGCGTTCAGTAGTGGTCATCCCCCGCACTCTTCCTACTGAACGATACTAAATGCTTCAAAATCTACATTGCTACCAAGATAGCAGCTGCCGAAATGTATCTCTCTGGCTATTCTTATTTTCACAAAATAACTTGCTGATGATCCTGTATTTGATGCAGTAGAAGTTATAGCAGCAGGAAATGAAATATTAACGAGGCAAGAAGATGAAAGGTTTTCTTTTCCCTTTGTTTACATACCCTTATTGTGGCGCAAGCTGGCAACTCAGTAGCGATCTACCTCCCAGGGCTGTATGTAGTGCGGGGGCTTGCGCTAGGCATGCTCTATGCTGACGTCACCGTGCGCCTCCGTGTACACGTTCGTGATGCATTACTTAACGCGGCCCTTGCCTGAAGACGCTATCAGTGACGCCTGAGTGCTCAGTGTACATTAGTACTGCATTTCAAGACTTCAGTATTAGTCATGTTTTAGTGAGTACAAGTACTACAATCTGTGCTGTTTTAGCATGTTTTAGTGAGTTCTTATTGTGTGGAGGGGCTAGAGGTAACCATTATATAATTCAGACTTTCGGCTTATTGGACCCAGGTCTCCCCCCAATTAGTTTGAATTAGAGAGGGTTCACTGTATGTGTCAACATTGAATAACATCATATGAATGAATTTGGTGCCTTTTCAAAAGAATACAATACTAAGGTCAATTGTATAAAATTGTATTATCAACATTCATGTGAGAAATATATGCATGGCATTGTGGGTATAGATTATCACAGTTGCCAGCAAGTGAAAGTGTGTGTGTGTGTGTGTGTCGCACCCCAAACAAGAGGTGCTCCTACTAACATATAGAGATAAGATAACTTGACCAATATTACATTTGTTTACATTAGATTATTTTCATTGAAATGTAAAGTTGTGGGCTGATGCTATCAGAGGGAGGGTTAGTGTTCACGTTCTGCAAGCATGTTCTGTCCTCATTGTACTATTTATTATTTCTATTTTGTTTCTGTTTTTGTTTAATGGTTCACTATGAAACCAAATTTGATGACGAGAGAATAACATTGTTGCAGATTTAGATGAATTTGTAATGAAGCATGCAAGTGCTCTCCAAGCATCTCAGCAGAGAGTGCTGTTGGCAATATGATCCTTAGAATTGAAATAATTTGGGCTATTACTACTCAAAGAAAATCTGAATGGAAACGGTAATAATTTTGATGGTGAGCTTTGATGTTTGGTAAAGTGTGTTGGTGATGACCAAGGATCAATAGCCAGGCCTTGGCATCCATGGTTTATAGAGTCATGATAATAGTATTAGATAGCCTTCGTAAGTGTGTTGGTGATGACCAAGGATCAATAGCCAGGCCTTGGCATCCATGGTTTATAGAGTCATGATAATAGTATTAGATAGCCTTCGTAAGTGTGTTGGTGATGACCAAGGATCAATAGCCAGGCCTTGGTATCCATGGTTTATAGAGTCATGATAATAGTATTAGATAGCCTTCGTAAGTGTGTTGGTGATGACCAAGGATCAATAGCCAGGCCTTGGCATCCATGGTTTATAGAGTCATGATAATAGTATTAGATAGCCTTCGTAAGTGTGTTGGTGATGACCAAGGATCAATAGCCAGGCCTTGGTATCCATGGTTTTATAGAGTCATGATAATAGTATTAGATAGCCTTCGTAAGTGTGTTGGTGATGACCAAGGATCAATAGCCAGGCCTTGGTATCCATGGTTTATAGAGTCATGATAATAGTATTAGATAGCCTTCGTAAGTGTGTTGGTGATGACCAAGGATCAATAGCCAGGCCTTGGCATCCATGGTTTATAGAGTCATGATAATAGTATTAGATAGCCTTCGTAAGTGTGTTGGTGATGACCAAGGATCAATAGCCAGGCCTTGGCATCCATGGTTTATAGAGTCATGATAATAGTATTAGATAGCCTTCGTAAGTGTGTTGGTGATGACCAAGGATCAATAGCCAGGCCTTGGCATCCATGGTTTATAGAGTCATGATAATAGTATTAGATAGCCTTCGTAAGTGTGTTGGTGATGACCAAGGATCAATAGCCAGGCCTTGGCATCCATGGTTTATAGAGTCATGATAATAGTATTAGATAGCCTTCGTAAGTGTGTTGGTGATGACCAAGGATCAATAGCCAGGCCTTGGTATCCATGGTTTATAGAGTCATGATAATAGTATTAGATAGCCTTCGTAAGTGTGTTGGTGATGACCAAGGATCAATAGCCAGGCCTTGGTATCCATGGTTTATAGAGTCATGATAATAGTATTAGATAGCCTTCGTAAGTGTGTTGGTGATGACCAAGGATCAATAGCCAGGCCTTGGTATCCATGGTTTATAGAGTCATGATAATAGTATTAGATAGCCTTCGTAAGTGTGTTGGTGATGACCAAGGATCAATAGCCAGGCCTTGGCATCCATGGTTTATAGAGTCATGATAATAGATAGATATATATATATATAGATATATATATATATAGATAGATATTAGATAGCCTTCGTAAGTGTGTTGGTGATGACCAAGGATCAATAGCCAGGCCTTGGCATCCATGGTTTATAGAGTCATGATAATAGATAGATATATATATATATATATATATATAGATAGATATATATATATATAGATATATATATATATATAGATAGATATTAGATAGCCTTCGTAAGTGAAGTTCCATGCTGTTTACATTTACATTTTTTTTATGCATTCATGAATGTAATTTTTCAAATAGTGTAATTACCTACATGGCAATATATTTCTAAGAATTGCCAGAACACTGTCAGGACACGGGATAATTGATTGGTCACCAGACGCTTGTCAAATTATCAAGTTTACAGAAGAAAGATAATTATCATGGATGTGAAAGGTGAGGAATATAATTATATTGGTTATAATTATAATTGTTTTCTTGAGTCTATCTAGATAATGTACTATGTTTGTTGTAATAACAGATAGTGAGTGGTTGCCATTAAGGTTTGTTAACTGATAGGCAGTTATCAATCATTCAGTGTTTTGTGTGTGTGTGTGTGTGTGTGTGTGTGTGTGTGTGTGTGTGTGTATGTGTTTAGAGGGCATTCAGGTTCCAACACATTAACAGGTATCCTAGTATTTGCTGTGCACAGATGCACATCAAGTGTTTCTAATTCACATTGCTGATTGACTACTTGATCAAGTGTTTTGTGGTCTGTGTTAAGGTGGTCCTTGATAGGCGTAGTGTGTGTGTACTGTGTGCTTCATTGCAGTGGCTGGCACACCATTTCAGGCTGTTGTATTCACTGTTTCTTGTCATAGTGAAATCATTGTGCAGTGAACCTTAATGTTTGTAGAAAAATTGATATATACTGAAAAAGACTTTCCAAACCTGGAATTACTAAAGGAAATGACTTAATCCAATTTAAAAAGCCTAATTGTTACTGAGTGACAACCCAAAGTGTCATTCCCCCTTGTTTGTGATCACATGTTTCCTAAAAGAGACGACGTTACTTATTAGTAATAGACAACTCCGATCAAGCTTATCAAAGTTGTGCTTTACTCACACCAAACTGTAAAGAAAGATTTATGCCTGTCACTCCTTTGGGCTAGTTTGCTCTTCCTCACCTTATGCCATTGTGGTGCTGCTTCCACCTGTCCTCCATGTCATTGTGGTGCTGCTTCCACCTGTCCTCCATGCCATTGTGGTGCTGCTTCCACCTGTCCTCCATGTCATTGTGGTGCTGCTTCCACCTGTCCTCCATGCCATTGTGGTGCTGCTTCCACCTGTCCTCCATGCCATTGTGGTGCTGCTTCCACCTGTCCTCCATGCCATTGTGGTGCTGCTTCCACCTGTCCTCCATGCCATTGTGGTGCTGCTTCCGCCTGTCCTCCATGTCATTGTGGTGCTGCTTCCACCTGTCCTCCATGCCATTGTGGTGCTGCTTCCACCTGTCCTCCATGTCATTGTGGTGCTGCTTCCACCTGTCCTCCATGCCATTGTGGTGCTGCTTCCACCTGTCCTCCATGCCATTGTGGTGCTGCTTCCACCTGTCCTCCATGCCATTGTGGTGCTGCTTCCACCTGTCCTCCATGCCATTGTGGTGCTGCTTCCACCTGTCCTCCATGCCATTGTGGTGCTGCTTCCACCTGTCCTCCATGCCATTGTGGTGCTGCTTCCACCTGTCCTCCATGCCATTGTGGTGCTGCTTCCACCTGTCCTCCATGCCATTGTGGTGCTGCTTCCACCTGTCCTCCATGCCATTGTGGTGCTGCTTCCACCTGTCCTCCATGCCATTGATCAAAGCCCTCAAACTGTACATTCTTTGGTAGGTTGGTTAAATTAAAACAGCCCCTCCCTCGCCCCTCCATACTCCTCTTCTGCTTGGTCACTGTAGCTGCTTGTTGTCCAGCTCTGTTTTATGTCATTTTTTCTTTGTCCTTCCCAGTGATCTCAGATGCTAATCATTGTGGGAATAAGTCGGGGTCATGAGGCTGAGCGGGCGGGCGCTACAGTGAAGAAAGGCAACAATGTGTCCTTAAATATCCCTCATGCAAACTGTTGTGTTCCATATTGTGTTGCAATAAGTAGACGAACTCCTTCTTTACGGTTCTATCAACTTTTAAAAGTGGAGAATAGAAAGAAAAATTGGATAAAGCTCATAAGAAAAGACAATCTGCAGACTCACGTCACAGACACCTCTCAAGTAACTCATTTCAACTGCTTGAATCTTAGACCTCTGACATTTATTCCACGTCCAGGTCTCACTTGCATATGTTACTGTCGCAACTATTATGTTATCCCTAAGCTCCTTCCTTACTCACTGTCCTTTCTCTCATCACGCACCCCAAGGATCCCACTACTTTCCTTCCTTGTAGGCCTCTCTCTCTTATCTCCCCTTCCATGCTTCCACTTGCACAGGATAGAGCCATTATCTGTCCATTCATTATTATTTACATTGCTTCTGGCTCTCAACTCTCATTCTATATTGATCTTTAAATTCAATAACTTCATTCTTTAGTTTCTAAAATACCATCACTTTACTTTTGGCCACATTAACTTTCTGTTTCCTCCTCACACAAACAGACTGAATTAATTTACCAATTTTTTGGTAACGGAGGGCACTGAAGGAAAGAGTGAGAAAGTGGTATATAAAGAAAAAAGACTAAAGGAAAATGGGGTGAGAAAAAAAGATGAAAAAATATAGAAGGAATTATACCAAGAAGGCTGGAACTAAAAGATTACTTAATAAATAAAGATCCAGACGTAGTGTGTTTGACAGAAACAAAATTAGTAGAGGATGATAATGTGATGATAAGCAACAAATACAACATGTGGAGAAGGGACATAAGTGGTAGAAGAGGTGGTGGAGTTATGATACTGACAAAATTAGGGGTGAAGGTAAGAAAAGTGGAGTATGGAGAAGGAAGAGCTGCAATAGTGTGTACAAATAGAAGTGATAAATAGAGAAACACAGACACTAGTGGCAACCCATGTACCACCCAGAGCAAATACCTGGAACAAGGAACAACATGAGAAAGTATTAGAAGACACCTTGAAGTACTTAAACAAAATAATCAAGAACAGTAAAAAGATACTGCTGGTTGGAGATTTTAACTGCAAGGAAGTAAAATGGTAGACATTTGAAGGAGGAAATGAAAATACTTTGGGAGATAGATTGTTGAGACTGACAATGGAAAACACGATGACTCAATGGGTGACAGAAAACACAAGATATGGGGCAGATGACGAACCAGCAAGACTTGACCTAGTGTTAACAAAGGTATAGACCTAGAAAACGAGATCCATTATGGCTGCCCCATTGGTAAAAGTGACCCTATAATCTTAGAAATGGAGACGAAAGAGGACATAAAGGAGGAAGATGAATTGTACAAAAGGAGCAGAAGAGACTTTGGAAAAACTAACATGGAAGAACTGAAAAAATACTGTGAAGAAATTGCCTGGGAAGAAATGAAAGGAGTGACTGATGTGCTAGTGTAATACAACACTTTTCTGAGCATATATGAGAAAGGAGTTGAAAAACACGTACCACTTCATACACCAAGAGAAAAGGGAAAGAAAGAATGGTTTAATGGAAGATGTGAGAGGGCAAGGAGAATAAGGGATGAGGCATGGAACAAAGTAAAGAAAAATCGGACACAAAGAAATAAAGAAGACTATAAATTAGCAAGAAATGAATATGTGTGCATAAGGAGAGAGGAAGAGAAGAGTTATAATAATAATAATAATAATTTAATATTGCCCGGAGGCATACAGACAAAAAAAAAGCAACAATAACAAGACAAGGAGTTAACTGAAGTACTAGAGCAAAAAAACAACAACATAATATAGGCACATTAGGGGACATAGTATTAACCCCTTCCACACCGTCACGCACACATGTACGGGATGAGCGTATATGTAAAATAAGCCTTCACGTACCCATAGACGTGATTAATTCTAAGGAATACTGTAAGACGGTTTTGTTGCTTGGAGTTGTATTTATGGTACTGTATGCCACACTGGGAATACTGGAAGCTCCGCCCACTCCACCAGCAGCTAATCAGAGACCGTAACGTCACGCTGTCTCGACTAATAGGAGGAGATTTACGCAAGGGATGCCAGTCGTGCTTATGCCCCCGGCAAGGAAGGATATACTGCTTTGTGTCTCCGTAGCTTAGAAATCTTGGATCTGTTATAATTCGTGCGTTTTTAACCATGGAGGCTGATACAGAGTCCACTTCCGGTTCAGAATACCTGCCAGGTGACTCTGATCGTGAGAACAGTGATGATAGTGCTGACAGTGATCTAGATGATGATAGTGAAGATGAAATATGGGCCGACAACGAGGCTGTTGTTGACGCAGGGTGGTCTTTCATATCTGACATCTTTGAAGATGCTAGACTAAACGCTGTGCCCGCGTTCAGTGGTGATGTCACCGGGGAGATTTGTGCGTCCGTGCCCAGTTTTTCCTCAAGAGAGGCGTTTTGTCACTTTCTTGATGCGGAAGTGATAGATAAATTATGTTTGTGGATGAACGAAAGGGCTGCTGAATATTTTACTAGTACAGGTAAAAGAGAAGTGAATGGAACTATTTGCGGCCTGTCACAGGGGATGAAATGCACGTGTTCATTAGCTTGTTGATGGTGATGGGGGTTATGAAATTACCGAGGATGTATAAGTATTGGTCACATACTGTGCAGGTTGGAGGCCCAAGTATATTTTGCAAGGATGTGATGGGTAGAGGCAGATTTCTCAGCTTGCTGAAATTCCTCCGCTTTTCCTCACCTGGCGCCGTGGAGAAGAAGCAGCCCAAGACCCGGATTGAACCTTACCTGGGACTACTACGTGACCGCAGCAGAAACTGTGATGGTGCCTGGGAGGGATAGTGCTATTGATGAGGCCCTCCTATTGTGGAAAGGACGACTTGGGTTCAAACAATTTATTAGAACCAAAAGATCGAGGTTTGGCATCAAGGTCTTCATTCTTTGCCCCTCTCACGACACTTGGAGTGGATACTCCTGGAATTTTGAGGTGTACTATGGGAAGAAAAGCGATTTCAACTTGGAGGACCCACTGCTTCTCACCTATCCATCTCAGAGGTCATTGTGGCACACCTAATGAAGGATCTCTTTGACTCGGGACGACACGTCGTGACTGATAATTGGTACACGAGTGTGAGGCTCGGTGACTATCTACAGACAAGAGATACGGTGATGACAGGTGTTATACGAAGCGGGAGAGGACCCCCCAAGAAACTGATGGATGAGAAACTAGACAAGCACAAATCAGCATTTGCTAGGAAAGGCAACAGTCTGCTACTTCTAATGCTACTATCCTGTTGTACCTAACTAATCTACTATAAAAATTTATGGGTATTTGGCAAGGTTTAGTGGGTGGATACTCTGCGGGGGAGCGAGCGGGCGAGAGCGGTATAGCGCCTGATGAGCGGAGAGCGCGCGCGGTGCGGAAGGGGTTAAAGTGCATAGAATAAACATACATGGACACCAGTGCTACCCCACATTCTGCACAAACAGCAGACCCAGCCACCGCTGTTGTATAGGTCCACATACATAGGCCGAGCTCTGCCTGACAGAGGTGATGATGGAGTTCGTAGAGAGCTCCACCCTACTCGTTAAGCTGAACACGGAGAGTTGACGGATCACATCCAGATTGTTCACCCCACTCCTAGCAAAAGCCAGGGACGAGCTGCACCACCTGGGCAGCCCCAGAAGCCTCTTAAGGATGTCATTGTGACAGACCTTAAGGCAGTTCAGAGTGGCCACCTTGAACCGCGACCACAGCGAGTTGCAGTATATAGAGTAGCAGTGACTCCTGAATAACTCCATCTTCACCTCTCTGCTACAGTAGGAAAATTTCCTCTGTAGAGTATTTCCCATGACAAGAAGATTGGTGGTCTGCTTGATGATATCATCATCATCAGTCATGTCGTGGGATATAACATGGCCTAAGTATGCGAATCATCTCCACAAAAGTGAGGGCAGACCCACCAAGCCATGCTGTTTTGAGGTAATTCACCTGAGCGTGTACCGGTGATACTACCATGCACTCTGTCTTAGTGGTGTTGTAGACAATGTCATGCTTGACAGCATACACCTGACACACATTGATAAGGTCCTGCAATGCATCCGCAGTGGGTGCGAGCAGTACCCTATCATCAGCATAGCTCAGTGAGTTGATGTCACATCATGTATGTGGTAGCCGATACCTGTATCACCAAGGTTGCCACTGAGCTCATCCGTGTACACATTGTACAGGTAAGGAGATAAAATCCCCTGCCGAATACCATTGGCAGGACTAAAGTACAGCGAGAAGGAATTACCCCATTTAACAGTAAATTTCTGGGTAGTGTACCAGTACATTAATAAATTAACAATGTACCCAGGTGTATCCCTGACCAGAAGTTTATGAAAGAGCTTCCAGTAATTCACTCTGTCAAACGCTTTTCTGGCATCCAGGAAACACAGATAAACAGGTGAATTTCTGGAAGTGTAGTTATGAGAAGGATATAGTTGAAAAGTGTAAGGAAGAACCCAAACTGTTCTACAGATTTATCAATGGAAGATTCAAGCACAAGGACAGAGTGGAGAGACTAAAAGAAGGTAATATGATATATGAAGATCCAAAAATAATGAGTGAAATTCTAAATAAAACTTTCAGCAAGTATTCACAAAAGAATAAAAATTCAACGAACTGCAAGGACTGAAAAAAGTCAGAAAGGAGTGGAAAATAAAAATAGAGAAGGAGGAAGTTTGTGAATTGTTGAAGGAATTGGAGGAGAGGAAAGCAATAGGACCAGACAGAGTGTCGGGTTATGTTTTAAAAGAGTGCAGAAAGCAGTTGGTTGAACCAGTATATGATATAATAAAGTGCTCATTAACAACAGGAAAAGTGCCAAAGGAGTGGAAGAGAGCAGATAGAGTGCCAATATATAAAAATGGGAAGAAGGATGAACCACTAAATTATAGACCAGTGTCATTGACTAGCACAGTATGCAGATATGTGAGAAATAATAAACAAGCAATGGACGGAATACAGGGAGGTCCCGAAGATACGAGCAGTTAGGTTCCACCTGGCATACTTGTAAAGCGAAATCTGGTATAACAAAACACATAACTAATGGTAAAATATAGGTTTGGTTTCAGGACCATCAATTAAAAGAAAGAAAAGAAGAAAAAAAAAGACATGTTTTTCAAGCTTAAATAAACTATAGCAAACACAACAAACTCTCAAACATAGGGCTCTCTATACCACACCACCGCACCACCACACAAAACACAGTGAATTAAGAGTGTGACAGCACAGTAGGACAGAGCACAAATAAGTCACAATAAGCACATTAAGTAAACCAGCAAATCACTAAAATCAACTCACAAGGCACAATACATACAAGCAACAAAGACGCTGTATGTACTCTTGGGGACGCCGCGTGATACACTAGACTCGAGAGGGCAGGGTAGGTAAGGGACAAGGGAGGGGTGCGCAGACCTCTTCCACTGCCCACAAACTCCTCTCTGCGCATCTGAATCATTGTACATCGTTCAGTCCATCGTCCACTTTTCCTCACGTTTTCCCCAACTGACACACAAGAGCTGGTTATTTCCACCTCTCACACCCTCCCCGCCCACCCCACACCCACACACATGCGGCACCTCTTCCTGCACCTCTCACTCACCTCGTCTATGACTTCGTCGTACATTTTGACGTATTTTCACGCTAAAACAAGGCTCGAGATAGGTTGGCAAGCGTGTGTTGTTGTTGTCCGCCTGCAGTGTTGCCAACAGGGATGTGAATTTTTGTAGGCCACATTGTCATACCGAGCCACCAGAATTATCATATTTTCAGATTGATTATAATTATCGTACAACCTTAGGTAAAATCATAGTCAGTAAATGACTTTATAATTTTAGTAAATAACTTTGTAATTTTACTCACCCTAGTTTGAATGTCGTAGCATTGGATTTTCGATCTCATATATTGAAAATAGACCCTAATTTACACATCTCGTATCATCGGATTCTCGTATATCAAATGCTCGTATAACGGGACCTCCCTGTAGTTATATTTGCGGATGATGCAAAACTATTACACACAACCCTCGTTTTCCTGGACCTCCATTTCCCGGATATCGGATTTGCCAGTCAAAATCCGAGGTCCGGGGATATGTCAGAGTCCCGGACAAATGCCCGGTCCCAGTCCGTAAATTGACAAAGTTGTCCGGCAGTCCGAGTTTCTCCTGTCACCCCTGGTCAGTGTCCGCGCCTCCCACCAGGTGGCAGCATGCTCAGCGGTCGTATTGTTTACATTTGGGCACATGACACTCACGGTTCACCTACACCGCCTCCGTCAGTCCCCTGACCCCCACTGCCCCTGGTGCAGGAACGTCTCTGAGACTATTGAACACTTTCTGCTGCAGTGTCCGCGCTTCCACTCCCACCATGTAGTGCTACGCTCTCAACTCCTCACCCTGAACATCGCCACCTGTGACCTGCCCACCCTGCTGGCGGGGGCTGGCCTCCCGCCATGTGGCAGCATGCACAGCGGTCGTATTGTTTACATTTGGGCACACAACACTCACGGTTCACCTGCACTGCCTGACCGCCTCTGTCAGTCCCCTGACCCCCACTGCCCCTGATGCAGTCACGTCTCTGAGACTATTGAACACTTTCTGCTGCAGTGTCCGCGCTTCCACTCCCACCGTGTAGTGCCACATTCTCAACTCCTCACTCTGAACGTCGCCACCTGTGACCTGCCCACCCTGCTGGCGGGGGCTGGCATCCACCCCTCCCGGCAACACACTCATCCGCCTCACCTGTGCCTTCCTGAGGAAGACAGGTCAACTACAGCGCCTGTGATAGCATCATAGGACATCACCAGGGCTCATAGTGTTCCCCAAGGGATCCTCGCATCCCTAAAACCAACAACAAAATTACGTAAAAGTCCGCGGCGGGGTAGTTGATATTGGCGGTTGCCGGACAGTAAATACTAGAGTAGGATAAACGTCCGGGGGTAGGTAATGGCCTCGGACTGTTGCGATTCCCGGACGTTTGCAGTTCCCGGACCAGTGCTCCCCCCTACTAGTCCGGGAAAACGAGGGTTGTGTGTAAGAGAAATAAAAAGCTATAAAGATTGTGAAACACTACAAAATTACCTAACAAGATCTACGAATGGAGCAAAAGATGGGAAATGGAATTTGATGTAAAAAAGTGTCATGTGATGGAAATTGGAAAAAGTGAAGAGATATAAATGGCCATATAAGATAGGAAATGAAATAATTGCAAAGGTTCAGGAAGAAAAGGACCTGGGAGTGATAATGCAGAATAACCTACAACCAAAAAAACATGACAGATTGAATCTGTCTTTATCAGACATGCCCTCGGATTTCAAACATAATTCGTTCCCAAAAGTTGTTATAAAACCTAATTGTTCTAAAACCGAAACATAATTTTTCATAAGAAACAATATAAAATGGATTAATCCTTTCCTGACCCCAAAATAAAGACCTTTTTTTTTTTTACCTTTTTAGCGATATTTCCTGCATAAAAATGCCTGTAAATGCAATGTAATATTATATTATAGCATTTTTTATTACTACAGTAAAAGCCTTACAACTCTTATAACCCTTACTTTTAAACCCTTATAACTTACAACTCGGCATTGTATAACTCTGAATTGATATAGCCAGGCATAGACCACTGTGTACCTGGACTGTTCACGCCACAATGTTTTGAAATTACAAGCTGCATAGCGGCCTGCGGGGCGCCCGACAAAGAGATATACTGTAGTGGTCTATGGACTATCATATAGACTGGTTTATCAGTATATATGATATACTGTAATCTTCGTAAATGTTTGTTCTATAATATTATCAAATAAAAAACAGTAAAACAAGCTAAAGAAATGCCATTACGAGACTATGAAGAAATATGCATGAACTTAATATTCACTTAACTCTTTGCCATTTAAAACTTTGCTAGTTAACTTTTATCATGAAGGGTATCAATAGAAGCGCAATTTTATTAGCTTTCCATTGATATATTTCGTTATCAGATAAATGAATTAGAACCATGCATAAATTAGCGTTAAATAAATAAATAAAATCATCAATCGGGTAATTTTCCCGATTGATGATGTCATTTATTTACTTATATATTTCGTTTTTTGATAAATGAATTAGCACCATGTATAAATTAGCATTAACTAAATAAATAACCTCATCAATCGGGAAAATTACCCGATTGATGATTTTATTTATTTAGTTAACGCTAATTTATGCATGGGGTAATTCATTTATCAGAAAACAAAATACATCAATGGAAAGGTAATAAAATTGCGCTTCTATTGATACCCTTCATGATAAAAGTTGACTCGCAAAGTTTTAAATGGCGAAGAGTTGAAGTGAATATTAAGTTCATGCATATTTCTTCAGTCTCGTAATGGCATTTCTTTAGCGTGCTTTACTGTTTTTTATTTGTTAATATTATAGAACAAACATTTACGAAGATTACAGTATATCATATATACTGATAAACCAGCCTATATGATGCGTATATATATATATATGAATCCGAGCGGCCCTCTGACTTCAGGGCAAGGTCAGGCCCATGTGTAACAGGCCGATATTCTGTGCGCAGTTCAGGTATCAGGTATCAGGTATACAGTGGTCTATGAACTAGGCAATTTTAAACCATTTTTTTTTTTTTTTTTTTTTTTTTTTTTTTTTTTTTTTTTTTTTTTTTTTTTTTTTTTTTTCTTACATCTATGCGTATAGCGCCTGTAGGCAGTGACCTCCAGGGCTCAGATGGTAGGCCCTGGAGGCTCACTTGAGGGCTGTGATGGTTGGCCCTCGCCCGTGGTGGCGCAGGCAGGATATTTATAGTGACGCCTGTGATTAGAGGCTCATGCCCCCCCCTGTGTCCTCCCATGCACTTGCAGTCGAAGGTAGAGTTAATAGGTAGGGCATGTGGGTGTTCTTAGGCCACTCGACGGTGTAGAAAGATTTTAAGTGGATTTATGGGTCTCACTCGGGATTGAACTCGGGTCTTCGAGAACGCCACCCGGTGACGCTAACCACTCTGCTACCGCCTCCCTAAACTGTGAACATTTAAACAGAAAGTCGGCAAAAAATAATGTATCTCTGCATATTGCCGAGTTATAACTGCATCTCTTTGCTTACACTCGGCATATTCTCAGTCGCATAAAGTTGTGTTTTTGTCCTTTTGACCTTTTCCTGCAGGCTCAGGCTCTTCAATTTCATTCCCTTCCTGCTGGAGACACCCTTGCGTGATGGAGCTGACATCTTGATATACAGTACTGTATGAAGCAATCCCAAAACATTACTGTTCAGGTTGATGTTCCCAAACTCGGCAACCTCGGGACCAGCGCCGAGCCGAGTAATGGAATCTTCTGAATTTTAGAACGTAGATATATTAAGGGGAAAAAAAGCATGAAAATCACCTGAAAAAAATCCTGGACGTTTGGGAGCCATAATACCAATAACAGACCTGTAGAAGTACACAAAATAACAGTGTACACAGCTCTACAGTCACAACACCACTGAACAATAACAACAAACAAATCGGCGGGAGAAACCAAGCGGCCTAGTGTGGTGGCACCCAGCGGCCGACCCGGCAACTACGCCCAGGGTTTTGGGTGTTCTGCCGTGTTTTGGAAAATCCGGAACCATAGCTGAGTTTTGGGTGTTGCCGAGTCTTGGGATGCCGGGTTTGGGAACTTCAACCTGTATTTACATTTTGTATGAATTTTTTTTTAAAAACCTATCAGAGGAGGGCATTTGCATAATTCAGCATATTGAATAACTCAACAAGGGCCCGAGCCCCTACCGTGCCCAGTTATAAGGGTTTTACTGTATAGCATTTTTTATTATGTATAACATTTTTTGTTATAACTTTTTTTATTCTCTTACTGTCTTCTTTATAGGGACTGGCAACTAAGCGGGCCTTGTGTTACCCCTTTTTATTGTGCTCTTGGCCAGTCCTTTCTGATGTAAAAAAAAAAAAAACACTAGACATACTGTATACTGATACTGATGTCACCGTGCACCTCCGTGTGCACCTGTGCACCTGTGGGCGTTGCATTACTGAACGTAGCCTTTGCCTGAAGACGCACGCTATCAGTGACACCTGGGTGCTCAGTGTACAGTAGCACTGCATTTCTAGACTTCAGTATTAGCCATGTTTTGGTGAGTACAAGTAATACAATCTGTGCTGTTTTGGCATGTTTGAGGGAGTTTTTTTGGGGGGGAGGGGCTAGAGGTAACCATCGGATAATTCGGACTTTCGGCTAATTCGGACTTTCGGCTAATTCGACCCAGGCCATCCCCCAATTAGATTGAATTATAGAGGGTTTACTGTCTGTGTATTATTATTCATTACATTATTTCGAGTGTGTCTCCTCTCTCTCTCTCCTCTCTCTCTCTCTCTCTCTCTCTCTCTCTCTCTCTCTCACATACATTGTATATTATTCAAGAGATCCCCATCCATAGATGCGGATGTTAAAAATAATATGGATATCTGCGGATGTGGATTCGGATATCCGGTCCACCTCTAATAAATAGCGGAGATGTTGAGTTGTATAATAGTAAAAGTTTTTGCTTTGCTGTGTCTGTCATGTATGACTGGCTGCCTTCCCCTGATGAGAGATATTTATATTCTTCCTTGATTCTATGCCATGTCTCACTCTGTTAATTATGTTACAGGGCAAGCAAGACAGCCTGGGATGCATCTTTGTAACTGAGTGACAAGCTCTATGTCTACTATTACCGCCACAACCCTCGTCACTGTACTGTGCAATCTGGTCTAAACTTCTGTGTCCCATCCATCTCCATTATCACCATGTGGAACATTATCACCATCAAGGGCATTGTCCTTGCGGTGATGTTCATCATCACCTTTGTGTGCTCCATGCTGCCCATAGTATTTGTACGGCACATCAGGGAGACACACGACTCTGGGCGCAGGTCCAGGTAAGTGTGTGGGCTGCACAGGTGTGACATGTAGGTTTAACTTTTGTCATCATCAGGTCATCGTCATTCCCTTCATCTTAAAGCTCAAGGCCATTCCTAAATATGATAAATTGTTGAGCAGAAAATTCTTATAAGTCAGTTTCATTGAACAGCGGTAGTATGAGCTGAAGTTTCTGTATAAGGTTTACTTTGGTACTCGTAAACGGAATGTGTATATAGCATAATGGAACAACTTAAGAAACAACACTCCTCGTAACATTAGACATCAGTTAAGTTTTTGATGCCATTCCCCGATACAACCTCACAAACAAAATATATAACACAAACATGCACACTAACACAAAAAGATGGCTGGCCAACTACTTGGCAGGCAGAAATGTCTATGTGTCATTGGCTGGCTGACCAATCATTGAACATCAGAAACTTCACAAAACTGTGTCCCTCAAGGGTCTGTAGTATCACTTACTTTCTTCAACCCATACATGCATGATATTCCCACACCCCACACTCCCCAAATACACATAGCTTCTTATGCAGATGACATTATGCTTACATGTGACAGCTACTCTTAGACACAACTACTCATCTTCTTCAACCTTACCTCGACAAACTTCACACCTGGTTTATCTCAAACAGACTTAAAATACCACCAACCAGATCCACAGTCACCCTCCTCACCATCTGGACAGCTGTACACCGCTACACCCGACACCTCACCATAAACAACACTCCCATACCACACACACACACACACACACACACACACACACACAAATACTTGGCATAATATGATACCTCAATGACTTTTAAACACCATATCACAAACATCAAAAACAAATGCACACCAAGGCTCAATGCCCTCAGATCACTCATCAATACAACATTTCGACAACAAAGAAAACACAACCACAGTACACAAAAAATGTATACATTCAGTGATAGATTATGTAAGCCCTGCCTGGGCCACTAACCTCGCTGAGACACATCACAACACCCCACAGACCATGCAGAACGAAGCTCAAAAAATCATTAAAGGCTGCACAGCTACCACACCTACAGACCACCTTCACCATGAAACCAAAGTTCTTAATGTCAAGGACCAACTTGACATGAGAGGCACACAAACACTCACCGCAACTACCACAACCCACAACACCCACTACACTACATGACACAACACCCACTACACTACATGACACACCACCCACTACACTACATGACACACCACCCACTACACTACATGACACACCACCCACTACACTACATGACACACCACCCACTACACTACATGACACACCACCCACTACACTACATGACACACACCCACTACACTACATGACACACACCCACTACACTACATGACACACCACCCACTACACTACATGACACACCACCCACTACACTACATGACACAACACCCACTACACTACATGACACACCACCCACTACACTACATGACACAACACCCACTACACTACATGACACACCACCCACTACACTACATGACACACCACCCACTACACTACATGACACAACACCCACTACACTACATGACACACCACCCACTACACTACATGACACACCACCCTCACAAGCCAAGAACCATCAAAACAGCACCTAGCACACACTATCACACAAATTATATCAACACTTTCACCTTGTCCTCCCCAAACCAGCCTCCAGAGCCATATTCATATCCAGATCACCGACTGCTTCATCCAGTCACTCAGACAACACTCAGCTGCTTGCACGGCCCCCAGACATCCACCCTTCCATGTCCTCCCTTCCCCGTAAGGACAGAGTCCACCTAGACACTAACCTAGTTATAGAACACTGCACTCCACATAATTACACATGCCAACAGACACAACATGCACTCCATGAAGGCTCTGTGGGAAAACCCGGTTCATATCATGGCCTACCTAAGGAGCTCGGGGCTGTTCGGCCAGGCACCCTGAGGAACAACAACAACCTAAGAAACAAGAATAATGTATATTTAGTTCAATGCTTATGGTAACCCAGCATGATAACACAGCATTCCTTAATTCTTCCTACAGTATTGATTTGAATCTTAAGTAGTATTTTTTTCAATTTTCATATCCCTAAGTACCGAGCAGTGCAAAGCCTTGTAATCTCAAGTATATCTAGAAAGTCATGAACTATATGTCATTAGGAATCATATGCAGCATCAACTTTGTCTTTATATATGTTTCTAGGTACCAGGTGCTATTAAGCCTCATGTCCTGCTCTGCTGGTGGTGTGTTCATGGGCACCTGCATCTTAGACCTTTTCCCTGATGTGCAGCAGCAACTAGACCTCCTGATGGACCAGAGCTCTGCAGCACAGTCCTATCCCATTGCTGAGTTCATTGTGGTGTTTGGCTTCCTGCTCGTCCTCACCATGGAGCAGATTGTCCTGGATTATAAGGAACAGAGCCTTCTTAACCAGTTAGTTCTACTCTTGACTTTCTTGACTTTAATATCTAATTTGACCAGTTTTAGGGAAAATGTCTCCCAAGATTTTTATGTGTCTCCAGGTCTGACCATTCAAATTTCCATTTTGAGCAAGGCATACTTTTCATGTTAGATATAAGCCTGAGGAATATTTTCTCAGTAATTTCAACAATTACACCTACAGTATGCCTGTTTAACGTAGTTTTGCTTAATGAAATTTCAGTTATGTAAAAAACACATTTTGTAAAATCTATAGTTTCCAGCCCTTATTAATGGTTATTTTTTCTATAAACTTTCATAAATCTCTTCAGATTTCTCTAAAACATTATTATAAAGTCATTATAAATCCTCCCCTCAAACCCCAGCAAACTTGGGGGACTAGCGGTAATCTGGGGGTTTTGGCTCGGGGAGACGGATTCACATATTTATGTTGAAAACAGAGGGCAAAATCAAATTCTGTTATGCTGAACCCCCTAAAGGCCCCCCCTGATACCCCAATAAATGAGGAATGCCAAAAAATTTTCCCTAGGCAACCCAAAGGTCAACCCCAACCTAATCTAATCGTATGGGCTACACCCCCACTAAATATCTAAAGGGATTATTAATCTTATCTAACCTTACCAATACCTTCCTAGTTAGCCATGGGGTGGACTGTGGCCCCTTTGAACCTTCATAAGAAAATGACTAACCTCACTATAACCTTCTCAAACCTCCAAAAGCTATGATTTTTTTCCAGAGAGAGCTTAGATTAATAATCTTTGTGGGAAGGAAGAGGCTGCTGTGGTTGGCAAGTTAAAGAAAAACATTAGCTTCGTTAACAGTCCATCCATTAATCTGCTTAGTAGCTCCGTCATAGTTGATCTACTTATTCCGCCATTAAATTACCGGAAATTAAGCGTTAATCTGTTAATTATCCACAGCATGTCTTAGGATACAGATCCACAGTACACTAAAACCCTTATAACTCGGCATTGTATAACTCGGAATTTGATATAACTCGGCAAGGCAAAGACAGTCGGCAAAAAATGATGTATCTCGGCATATTGCCGAGTTATAACTGCATCTCTTTGCTTACACTCGGCATATCCTCAGTCGCATAAGTGTCAGCCTACGCGCTGGTACCCGACCTTGCTCTGTATCCCAGTGCTTTGCCATGTCACACAGTCACTTTTTCCGGCCTCTTTTTGGTATTTTGCTACCATTTGATGCCAGATACCAGCATCTCTTGGTAGCAAACGTGGCGTCGCGTATGATCGTCCTGTTGCCACCAATACTGGCACCTTTGTTTACATCTTGGAGCAGCTGACGCTAGACTTGCACGAACTACAGGTTGCCAGACCTGCCTCTCTAATACCTCGCATAGCCGTATTTTACAGCTTATAACTTATGAGACGCTGCATCTTGGAAGACTTACTCTGATTTTGGAAAGAAATTTCTAAGAAAAAAAAAGAAAAAAAAAAATTCTCGTAAAATCTACCAATTTTTTCTCGTTAGGTTTCTTCTTCTACTTCTTGTGAACTCTGCCGCTTAGTGTAGTAATATATTAGGCTTAGTATAGCTTGTATGTAGTTTTGCTTTGTTTTTTCCTTTTGTTTGTGTTTTTCTCTACAGGAGCAGTCGGTTCAAAGGCCTGATTTTGGCCTTTGGCCACCTGTAATATCAAGATCAAGATCAAGTATCGCTTCATACAAGGTCCTACTCATCTCCTCCGGCTAACACCCGTTATCCATTCACTGCTGGGTGGACAGGGTCTCGGGGAATTTTCAGGGTACAGTGTATTTACAACATTTTGAATTTTTACCCATATCAGGAGGGCATTTGCATAACTCGGCATATTGAATAACTCGGCAACGCCAGAGCCCCTATCGTGCCGAGTTATAAGGGTTTTACTGTACGTACTTCCTCAGTACTCAGTACTTCAGTACTTACCTGTTATAAGTATTTCAAATACCATAAGACATTCAAATCAGCTAATCTGGCCTCACGCTGTAATGTTTACGTTCTGGAGGCTCGGCAAATTGGCGCCGTCAACAGCGCAATCCATCGTCTGCTACCGTAGTGTTGATGTATCATTTACCACCAGGCTGTCACACACCCAAACGCCTCATCTCCCGGGTCTGCCGCTCCACCAGGAACAATATGCTTGGCGATGCCCTCCGCATCACCTCCATAGGCCAATACCGCAGTGACTCTTCCCCCCAGCCGTGGATAAGGAAAAAGTCCCGCGTCCTCGATGTCACCCTCACCCGCCTCCGCCTGGGCCACACGACACTCATGTCTCACCTGCACCGCCTCCATCTGTCCCCTGACCCTCACTGCCCCCCTGGTGCAGGAATGTTCCGGAGACTATTGAACACTTTCTGCTGCAGTGTCCGCGCTTCCACTCCAACCATGTAGTGCTACACTCTCAACTCCTCACCCTGAACATCACTACCTTTGACCTGCCCACCTTGCTGGCGGCGGCTTGCGTCCCCCCCTCCCGGCAACACGCTGTCATCTGCCTCACCTGTGCCTTCTTGAGGAAGACAGGTCAACTACCATGCCTGTGATAGCATCATAGGACATCACCAGGGCTCATAGTGTTCCCCAAGGGATCCTTGCAGCCTTAAAACAACAACAACAACAACGTTCAACAACGTGGCGTTCTCGGTGACCAGAGTTTGATTCTTGATGATGGCTGTAAAATCCACTTTAAATCTTTCTCTGCACCGTCGAGTGGCCTAAGAACACCCACATGCTGCCCATTAACTCTTATGAAAATCCTGCCTGCGCCACCACGGGCAAGGGCCAACCATCACAGCCCTCGAGTGAACCTCCAGGGCCTACCATCCAATCCCTGGAGGTCACTGCCTAACGGCTTATAGGCACACAAAAAAAAGAGAGAAAAAAACCTTTTACGAAGCACCGTGAAACTCGGGGAGATAATGCACGCAAGTCGGGATGGTAAGAATTTAGGACTCAGCGCGAAACTCGAGGATCGCGTGAAACTCAACTACTGTATATGAATGATCCCTTTTACCTACACATCAGCTGCTGAAAGTTATTTCAGTATGGCTGCCTCACTCTCTCCCTTATTTCTCCTTTATTCCATTATTCCATGCACTCTTTGGCCTTGAATTATGTGTTACAGTTATCCTGGCGTGTGTAGCGAAGGAGGGAGGTGGGGTGGATGTGATAAATGAGGAGATATGAGGATAGATATGTGGCAGTGGTGGTGGTGGTTGGAAGAAGAGGATGAGGAGGAACAGACGTAGTGGAAGATTAGACGACGACTACTACTACTACTACTACTACTACTACTACTACTACTACTACTACTACTACTACTACTACTACTACTACTACTACTACTACAGTTACTAGTATTACTATTACAGTTGTGCGTCAGTCTTGTGTGTGTCCGAGTTCAGACGTATGACAGTGACGTCACAATGCACATCTACGTCACGTTACCTGACGTTCTGTACGATATTTCGGCGCTCTATATGAGAACTACTCGGATTTGCCCTACTTTGATGGGGGAATTGTTCTATATGATCACATTCGTTCCTAACAAAAATTTTGGAATAATATTTTAGGTCGTTCGTTCTAAAGGAAAACGTTCCATGCGAAGACATTCTATGCGGGACCCTACTGTATTTGTACTCTGTCCATATTAGCTATTCCTACTTTCTATGACTGAAAAACACGAATGTGTCCAGATAAACATAACTGTACATGTAGTAGTGATGTAAACATGCTAGAGCCTATAATTATATAAGCCAAGCTCCCCTATTTTGTCGGTAGTGGTTTTTTCCTTAGCCTAGTAATTTATGTGACAGTACGATAGTCATATTATGAGGCGAAATATCAAATGCATCCCATTGCCTGAGGTAGCATTAAAATCTAATAGAGAAATGAGAATTTACCTTCAGAAATAACCCGGTCAGTGCACGCTAAACCAAGCCGGCCAGTGTGACGCTCCCGCCCGCTGCCGCCGCTGAGACGCTGGGCCTGACACGGGGGTTTGCTGCATTAAACAATTATTCAATATTTGGAGTTGGAAAAAATGTATAACAAAACTATTTGTTTGTCTTAATCTTAGCCTCTATTATAATGAAGTTATGTTTGTATTCAGACAGTCCTAGTGGCACGATGGGGGACACAAATAATTACAATTGATTTCTGGTAATTACCAGATGCACGAGGCCCCTCAGAGCGCAAGGCCCGGGCACAGGCCCGTTGTGCCCTCCCTGCCCTAAATTCGGGCCTGAACCTCATAAAAATTATGGGAAAAACTGACGTTAAATAGAAAGAAGTGGACACGGCTCCGTAACGGCTACGAGAAGTGTATGAGAGTGCTGCTGAGCCTCTGGGAACTATTTCTTGAACATTGGCACGGAGAAACAGCCCTCGTGGGCTGTTTGCACCGTCCAAACACGGGGATGTCCCTGTGCACGGCCCTCCACGCCCACTCATTTTTTTTTTGTCGAGGTGCCATTCACTGGATCCACAAAATTAGTGGAGGGATGTCATGTCATGTGGCTGTGCCACTCAAGTGACAGCGACAAATGAGAGGCCCAGCAGTCTGAAATAATATCCATGCCTGGCAGGATTCTCTCCTTAATGCAGTAAAGTAGGGTCTCTTTCTGGCAGTCAGGCACGGATATGAAGATGAGATTCTTAGAGTCTCGCTCGAAGCCACCGGACACTCATTGACCCTGAGCCTCCGTCACACAACCACCAAGGTATTTCCTCTTTCCAAATTTTGCCATCTCAATTTCAACAACTTTCCTTGGTCCAAGTTTTTGTGATTCTTTGACACAGAAATCGACAGTTATCTCCCATCAAAATGAATACCAATCCACCACTGTTTGAAATCTCACATGGACCTGTTTAAACACTTCCTTATAGGGTAGTGTCCCTAAGCAGAACCAGTACATGACCTGCACCACCTTTCTCACTTCCAGGACTGATTCTCCAAAGAAAGTGCCCTGCAGAGCTGACACATTAACACGGCAGCGGCGGGGAATGGATTTGTTGTCCTCCGCGACATAAGCTTGCTACATCAGAATCTATATGACGTGTTCACTTTCAAGTCACTCTTGCATGTGGGACACTACATGCTCTCTCTCTCTCTCTCTCTCTCTCTCTCTCTCTCTCTCTCTCTCTCCCGACATAATATACAATGTCTAGTTATTCAAGATATCTGCATAACATCCGTGTCCGTAGATGCAGATGCGGATGTTGAAAATTATGCAGATACAGTAAACCCTCTAATTTGAACTAATTTTGGGGAAACCTGGGTCGAATTAGCCGAAAGTCCAAATTATCCGATGGTTGCCTCTAGCCCCTCCACACAATAAGAACTCTCTCAAACATGCCAAAACAGCACAGATTGTATTATTTGTACACCAAAACCTTTGTATTTATACGATAATTATCGTATATCTGGTCACGCTGGGCAGCCACAGCACGGACCGCATGGGAGAGGTTGGACTCGCACTAGTAAGTCCCGGATAATTTGAACTTCTGTTCAAATTATGGAATGTTGTTGAAAAATTCGAACTGACCTGAAACAGGTTGAATTATGCGAAGTTTGAATTCTATGGGTTGGAATTAGAGAGGGTTTACTGTATCCGCGGATGCAGATTTGGATATCCGGTCCGCCTTTAATCTATTGAAATAATTTATGTTGCGAGAGGAAGTCCCACAGCCTTTGCTAGTCTGTAAGTACAGGAGAAGCTCAATTTAACGGATTTTTTATTTTTTTATTCCGTTATTCCGTGTTCAATGCTCGATATACTGGAAAATTCCAATAAATGTAGCAATATTTTGTGTGGTTCTGCTAACGGCCACCGACCCACGCATTTGGGTAAACTTGGGGGCCATACAGACCACTACAGAAGCAAGATTTACTGGAAACACTCAATTTTATGGAAAATTCTGTGTAAGGAAAGTCCGGAAATATTTCCTATTAAATATTAATAAAATAAGGAAATATTTCCTTATGTTCTTATGTTTGTTGGGGTAAAGGGGAGGGAACCTTTCCCCACTTTATTAATATGTTTTATAAGTATCTGAAGGGTTGGGGGAAAGTTTGGAGAAAAAATACCCAATACTTAGGGCGAGAGAGGACTAGATATTACCAAATTTTGAACCAAAATTAATTTAATGCATAAAAGATTCGCAGTTACATATAGAATTGTTTTGAAAAAAGTTTAAGTGTGAAAAAATATTTCAAAAACATATTTACAACCAACTAATAAAATACATTTATGAATTAAGTCCATAAAATGAACAACTAATAAGCTCTGGGTATGAACAGATCAGGTTTGTTTACATTTAGACTTCCAAAACTGAAGCATTGGATGACATTGCTGTGCTATTTTCGTGTTGTTTTGGGTAAAAAGACTACCTAATATCTAGTAGGCATGGTGCTAGTGGCAGTGCTGGGGGTCCTAAGTCTAAGACTACATAATATCTAGTAGGCATGGTGCTAGTGGCAGTGCTGGGGGTCCTAAGTCTAAGAAAAGAAATATAGAAAAAGCAATATAGGCTACAGTAAAACCTCTACAAGTCGGAATTTGTTGAGTCCACATTGTAGGATAGACATATTAATGCCTATGTGCCCAACATTTCTGCGTCATAATCATAAGCATCTTAATCATAGAAGCTGTGCCTCACTGGTGGGAGGAGTGTGTCATGTTCTTGTTTGTCCCATCTCAGGCCACCCGAGGCTCAGGCATTGCTGGTGAGCCAGAGGAGCAGCGCCGCACACTGGTGCAGCAGCACAGCTTCAGTGGGATCAGGGACCAGCCAGACCTCACAGCCTCCCTCAGGCAAGTGGGGGGAAAGGAAGGAAAAGAGGGAATTAAGTCACTATAGATAGGGGTTGTAGGCTTGGTTAAGAGATGGGTGTCTGGATAATGGTGAGTTAATAGTATTGGTTTGTAATGAGTTGGAGTTTCTTTTATAATATAACTGCTCACTTCTCAAACTCTGAGGTTGCCTTACCCAAAAAAATGCTCAATACATACATAATTTACTTAGAATTTCCTTCTTTGCGGGTAAACAAACATAACACACAGAGAATGCTAGTTTAGCATTCTCTGTATGAGGGGGTACAGTTGGTCTCCAAGGTCTCCACTTAGGGTGTTAAGTAAAGTAAACAACTGACACCCCAAAAAAGGGTTAATTAAAGCTTGTAATCAGCTGAAAATCTGGCAAAAGTGTTCTTCAAATTTATTGATTCCATAGAAAGACCATTTATTAAATTGTACGGTGCAATATTTTAGTAAATTTGTATAAGTGAGAATTATTTCTTTGGTTGATTAGGGCAGGTAAACATTTATGTAATTGTATCAAAAACACCCGAACATGATAGACTCCAGCTAAGGACATCTAATCAGAAAAAATATTAATATTGGCCTTTTACTTGGATGATTTATTGATTTCCCCATGAAATTATTAGTGATAAATAAGAGGGAGTGGCGGCCCTTCCCAGGCCAAGGTACACCGTGGTTCAGTGATATCCAATATGATTCAAGTACAATGTCACGTAACACAATAACAAATAGCATTGTCATGTTATCTCTTGTTTAGATGGTCATTTTATGGGGTTAAGAACTGTGTAGGCCTCCAAGGCTCTACTACAGCTCCCAGTTTGAAACCTGTGATGTAAAATGAGAATTGGCTTTCAAGAAACTTTTTTGTTTACCTTTGTAGTCTGTTAGTTAGTTTAGTAAGCAAACTTTCTTTATCTTTGTATTCATTTTACCAAATTTATGTTAGGAATTGTGAGTTATTCTTGAGAATTAAGAATATTTCAAGGCTCCTTTGTTACTTTTGTTGTTTAGGGCTGACTTTAAGACACTTTATTCCCTCTTGACACTCACTGATGTGCATTGGGTCCCACAGGAGTGAAACAGGTTCCTTGAGTGGAGCGGCTCATGGCTACAACACTGCTGCTGACCACTGTAGTCCTGACCACTCAAGGGGTCACAGCCACAACATTTTGACCACTCTGTTCACCATGACATCGCCTCGCACTCCTCCCTGCGCTCCCTCCTCCTTCTATTTGCATTGTCACTCCATTCGGTAATTCTGTGACCTCGTTTGTTGATATTGGTAATTTAGGCTGTTAATATCAATTCAGAGAGTTATGCAGGATATTAAGATATTTCCAGGCTTTGACAGGAAAACGTAATAAGAGTGCTGCTAACATTTTCCAATTGATCATACAGTGTTTCAATGCTAGAGATATTTTAGTTGTGAAATGCGTTAGCACTGCTTTGTAACTTAGGCATTGAGGAATATATTAAGATAAATGTTTTGTGTGTTGTGTTGACAGATATTTGAAGGTTTGGCGGTGGGGCTGCAGGAGAGCATTGATGATGTGTTGAGCCTGTTTCTTGTGGTCATATTCCACAAGGGAATCATTGCCCTCTCTCTGGGACTGAACATGGTCCAGTCAAAACTGTCAGTAACACAGGTATGAATCCACTTGTTTGTTACATGCAAAATTCAGGTTTGTTATTTTGTCCTCTGCAAAATTCTTTTCCTAGATTTGTGTATATAATATGTGAAAAAGCTTTTTGTACATGTGCAGGAAATTCTCAGTGTATGGTTACCCTAGGAGTTATATATAGAATTGTGTCATGTAAATTTGTTTTGTCATATACAGTGGGGTTTCAAAATATTAAAATAAAAATTCAAGACTTTGCTTGCTCTCATAAACACTATAGTAGTTACGTTGCAAGATTTACTCAGCAATGCTACCATAATGTAATTACAGGGAGGTCCCGAAGATACGAGCAGTTAGGTTCCACCTGGCATACTCGTAAAGCAAAATCTGGTATAACGAAACACATAACTAATGGTAAAATATAGGTTTGGTTCCAGGACCAACAATTAAAAGAAAGAAAAGAAGAAAAAAAAAGACATGTTTTTCAAGCTTAAATAAACTATAGCAAACACAACAAACTCTCAAACATAGGGCTCTATATACCACACCACCGCACCACCACACCACCACACAAAACACAGTGAATTAAGAGTGTGACAGCACAGTAGGACAGAGCACAAATAAGTCACAATAAGCACATTAAGTAAACCAGCAAATCACTAAAATCAACTCACAAGGCACAATACATACAAGCAACAAAGACGCTGTATGTACTCTTGGGGACGCCGCGTGATACACTAGACTCGAGAGGGCACGGTAGGTAAGGGACAAGGGAGGGGTGCGCAGACCTCTTCCACTGCCCACAAACTCGTCTCTGCACATCTGAATCATTGTACATCGTTCACTTTTCCTCACGTTTTCCCCAACTGAGACACACGAGAGCTGGCTATTTCCACCTCTCACACCCTCCCCGCCCACCCCACACATCCACACACACGCGGAACATCTTCCTGCACCTCTCACTCACCTCGTCTATGACTTCGTCGTACATTTTGACGTATTTTCACGCTAAAACAAGGCTCGAGATAGGTTGGCAAGCGCGTGTTGTTGTTGTCCGCCTGCAGTGTTGCCAACAGGGATGTGAATTTTTGTAGGCCACATTGTCATACCGAGCCACCAGAATTATCATATTTTCAGATTGATTATCGTACAACCTTAGGTAAAATCATATAGTCAGTAAATGACTTTATAATTTTAGTAAATAACTTGGTAATTTTACTCATCCCAGTTTGAATGTCGTAGCATTGGATTTTCGATCTCGTATATTGAAAATAGACCCTAATTTACACATCTCGTATCATCGGATTCTCGTATATGGAATGCTTGTATAACGGGACCTCCCTGTACTGCAAAATAGAAATTGTAGATGTGAGTGTTCACTCAAGCTAATGTTTCTGTCTCATGGCCTCCAGATGCTGATGGGTAACATGTTCTTCTGCGTCACTGCCCCGCTGGGTGTGGCCCTGGGCATGGGCATCACAGAGATGCAGGCCACCTTCACCACTGCTGCTGTTTCAGGCACACTCCAGGGCATCGCTTGTGGCACTTTTCTTTACGTGACCTTCTTTGAGGTGAGTCCCTCTCTTTGAGCCTAGAAGTGTTGCCTCTTCATGTCATGTTTATCAATGCTATCAGGGCTGCTCAGTTAGGGTGCACAAGAGTCGTAGTACATTTTTCTTTTTTCATAATTCCTAAACTTATTTTTCTTTCTGACGAGTCATGAAAACGTAAGTGGCCTTGACTTTAATCAAAACACTGTATATTTGCATAATTTGTACCATTGCTGTGCTATTTCATTCAATAGGCCATATGAACATATGCAAAGATGAAAACGAAAAGCAGGCACAACAGATAGCATGATAGTTCTTACACAATGTTGTGATTGTTGAAGGCTCGTGTAATAATAGCAAAATACCATTACAAAAATGTAATGGACTACGGCGGTAGGACACTCAGAACATACCTTAGTGTTGGTCGCCACTCTGTTGATATTTTTGTAATTTGTTCATTTATAGCCATAATATGACACAGATGAAGACACAAAATGACACAGACTCTCCAGATAGCCCCTTCTAACCTTCCTGAAATCATGGATGTAGAAATGTAAGTACAGTGGTACCTTGGCTTACGAGTTTAATTCATTTATTGATCGAGCTCGTAACTCAATTTGCTCGTATATCAAATCAATTTTCCCCATTGAAATTAATTGAAATACCATTAATCCGTTCCAGCCCAAAAAAAACCACCCTAATTTTTTGACTGTAGCTATATGACTGGACTGCACTCACCCTCTGCCATTTGCATTCGTCAGTGTTTACACTCTGTGTATCAGCTGTTGGAAACTGCTGTTGGTGGAACTGTCGCTAAACGTACTGCACTCACCCTCTGCCATTTGCATTCGCCAGTGTTTATACTCTATGTATCAGCTGTTGGAAACAGCTGTGGGTGGAACTGCCGCTAAACGTACTGGACTCACCCTCCGCCATTTGCATTCGCCAGTGTTTATACTCTGTGTGTGTATCAGCTGTTTAAAGCAAAGGTCAGGAACCGGTGCGTAGGCTGCGCTGTGTTTTTGTCGTCCAAGCACCGTCTTGGATTACGAATCCCAATCCAATAACACTTGCTGAAATGTATGTTATACTACTTTGTGATATTGTTTGCAATGTTTTGCATTGATTATTATATCGGCTCCTACCAAGCTTGTTGTATTTTTGAAGCAGAAACCAATCCTTTTTCAATTTCGACAAAAAAACGGAATTCGTATCCAAGACGGTGCTTTGACGACATAAACACGGCTCAGCAGCTGACAGCCTACACGCTCGTTCCCGACCTTTGCTTTACTTTGCCACCTATTTTACGTGTTTTGGGATTACATCATACAATACTGTATTTCAAGATGTCAGCTCCATCATGCAAGGGTGTCTCCAGCAGGAAGGGAATGAAATTGAAGAGCCTGAGCCTGCAGGAAAAGATCAAAAGGACAAAAATACGACTTTATGCGACTGACGGTATGCCGAGTGTAAGCGAAGAGATGCAGTTATAACATCAATATGCCGAGATACATTATTTTTTGCCGACTTGCTGTTTACATGTTCACAGAAGAGGTTGTGAGGGCATGATATGCCGAGTGAAAACCATGAGAAGCAGTTTAGGTGAGGCGGTAGCAGAGTGGTTAGCGTCACCGGGTGGCGTTCTCGAAGACCAGAGTTCGATCCCGAGTGAGACCCATAAATCCACTTGAAATCTTTCTGCACCTTCGAGTGGCCTAAGAAGACCCACACGCCCTGTCCATTAACTCCACCTTCGACTGTGAGTGCATTGGAGGACATAGGGGGCAGCATGAGCCTCTAATCACAGGCGTCACTATAACAATCCTGCCTGCGCCACCACGGACGAGGGTCAACCATCACAGCGCTCGAGTGAGCCTCCAGGGCCTACCATCACACCTCTGGAGATCACTGCCTACACGCGCTATAGGCATAGGTATTAAAAAAAAAAAAAAAAAAAAAAAAATAATAATTTTGTCTGCCATGCCGAGTTATATCAAATTCCGAGTTATACAGTGCCAAGTTATAAGGGTTTTACTGTACTTAGCATTGAAAAATGGAATAACGGAATATTTTTTCTCTCACTAAATCGAGCTTTCCTGTAAATAAGGTTCAATTAAATCGAGGTCTTACTGTACTTGAGCAAAGTTTGAATGGGGTAGAATTGAACATCTGATGTAAAGTAAAGTAAATGTGGGGGCATACGCTATGCTGCGAGTGGCCTCGGTGCTTATTGCCGTGGCATTAGCCTTTGAGCCTGTGGTGGGTAGGAACCCGCTATCCCGGGACACAGGGCTAGTGTGACATCCGGGTTACCACAGTTACCTTCCTCATGTTTCCCCAGGTAACCATTTATTGACTAATCCTGAAAGGAAGGATGAACAGGTGGATGGGCTGGCTGCCGACTTTCCCTGGCCTGGATTCGAACCAGGGCCCGCGGATTCATAGCTAGGCGCGGCGCGCTAGCCACTACACCACGGAGGCGACAGCTGATGTGGCCCAGGTTAATTACTGACCATGGATTGATATCCTCAGACAGTGACTATTTTGGCTAGATGTACCAGATATATGGAACAAATAAAAGTGCTTATTTCTGAAGAATATGCAAGTGGCACAAATGTCATTAAGATGAACAACACACATAGGACAAATAACAATGCAATCTCATTATTTTTTCACAATATAATAATGATGCTACAATGAAGTCATTTTGTGTGGAGGAACTTTAGATAACTCGCTGCATGTAATTCCAGTCAAGAGTCATGTCAATAGTCAAGTCATGAATGATCTTACCAGCAAAGCAGCTTTGTGGTACGGGTTGAAGTTCCCAAACTCGGCAACCTCGGGACCAGCGCCGAGCCGAGTAATGGAATTTTCCGACTTTTAGAACGTAGATATATTAAAGGGAAAAAAAGCATGAAAATCTCATGAAAAAAATCACAGGAAAAAATTATTTGGATTCTAATACGGTATATAATACTTACTGAGATAGAGGAAGAAGGAGAATATGTATAAATATAAATCAGTATGAGCTTATCTGTACAAGATAATAAACCATGACGTATTTTAAATTTTGCGAGCCATCCTTCTGAGTATTGACACTCGTGTTCCAATTTCAGCTCCTCATGGAATATTTTAGCTTGCGTCATCATCATGTCCCCTGATATTTTCATTCCATCATCACGACGCTGTCTGGGCCACTGCATTAATGCTTTGTCCAAATCTTCACTCTTCCCGTGTCTCATGGTCTTACGTATGTCCATACCTTTCACCGTCTCACTCCTGGCATAAAATTCACGTAACTTTGTTTTCTGTTTCTTGAGGTCATACACTGTAGATGACCCCACACCATATATTTCACACAAATTCCGCACTGAGGTTCCGCCATCCAACTTCTTCAAAAGGTCAATTTTCTCAGAAATAGTTAACACATTGTTCTCCCTTTTCTTTTCACTTCCACCAGTAGGTGTTGCTGGGCGTTTGGGAGCCATAATACCAATAACAGACCTGTAGAAGTACACAAAATAACAGTGTACACAACTCTAGTCACAACACCACTGAACAATAACAACAAACAATCGGCGGGAGAAACCAAGCGGCCTGGTGTGGTGGCACCTAGCGGCCGACCCGGCAACTACGCGCTGGGTTTTGGGTGTTCTGCCGTGTTTTGGAAAATCCGGAACCATAGCCGAGTTTTGGGTGTTGCCGAGTCTTGGGATGCCGAGTTTGGGAACTTCAACCTGTATCTGGAAAATGTATCATTTCCTTGTACACTACATTTCCTTTTCAACCTTTAGGTCTTTAGGACTGTTTGCCACCCACACCAACACTACAACATAACTTTCACACCAACACTACAACATAACTTTCACACCAACACTACAACATAACTTGAACAGAAACGTGTGTGTGATACAGGTTCACAATCTCTTATCCGAAAACCTTGGGACCAGACACTTTTCGGATTTCGGAATTTTTCGGATTTCAGAATGGAAGATTTTTGGCGTAGATTTTAACGCGTTTTGACTAATGAGAGAGACATGTTTGTATGAAAAGACTGGCACGAGAGAGAGAGAGCAGAAGTATTGGATCATTGTTTCGTGTCAAAATATTTATAAAGCAAGAATTATGCACAGCTCACAATGCGATCTTAGATTAACCACTGTAGTACCATCTCTCTCTCTTCTTCCCATCAGTAGGGTGCGGGAAGCATAAGAGGGGGGAGAAAAAGGGGGGGGCTAAACTAATCTATTTTGGTGGTGAAAAATTCCTTAGTCGCTGTGAGAGGTAGTGGTTCAGTAGGCTCAAGCTTATCTCTCCCTTATCACCTCTCCTCCTCCTCCTCTCTCTCCTCTTCCTCTTCCCTCATATCTCACCACAATGCTCCCTCAGTATCTCCTCCTCTCCCCTCATTTTCCTGCCTACTTCAGACAGATAGTCTGGAAAAAATGTTCGGTTTTCGGAGCTTTTCGGTTTTCAGAATTTCGGATAAAAGATTGTGAACCTGTATAAGGATATATATATATATATATATATATATATATAAGGATGGAGAAAGTTTGAAATATGTGGTCTGTTTCAGGTTCTGCCACACGAGATGAACAATGGGGATAACAGACTACTAAAGCTTCTGTTCATCATCTTGGGCTTCTCAGCGGTGTGTGGTGTCCTGTACCTTGATCCAGATATCAAGCGGCCCCGCTGCTTCCAGGAGCCTCTGCCAGTGCCAGTTGGACCCACATAATGCCAGGGTAGAGAGAGAACAGTGAGGTGCATTTTGAAGTGAGGACTGTGTGACTGTGCTTGAAAAGGTGGATGGAGTAATAATGTTGTGTCAGTACAAGCTGGTTGTGTGTTAAGAGTTTTATTTAAAAGTGGCGTATTGAAAGGTGAGAACTTTTTAACATTTGTGGGATGAAATATTGCGACCAGGAAATATTTCAGTGAGGTATTAAAAAAAAAAAAAAAAAAAAAAAAAAAAAAAAGGCATGCTATGTGAATGACCACATTTATTTATTATTATTAACCTGATGCTGGTGATACAGAGATGATTCTGAAGACAAAATACTCAAATTTAAAGCTGTGGTCAGGACAGAGTGCGAGGCATGGAAAGTAAAAAATCCCCTTTGGATATTTTTCATAATCTTTTTTTCTAATACTGTTTAGGGGATTGATGAAGCTTTGGTATGCTAAAACTGCCTTCAAAATAAATTAAATAACCTTTGTCTCTCATGATGGCCACACATACTCAACATTAACACTGATTCAGTATTAAACGTTTAGATGTTTCCAGCTAAAATTGTTGATGGTTGGTGAGGTCTAAGATAAAGAATCTCTAAATATTTATAGCATCATGCTGTTTCATCAACTCTCCACCTGCTCTTCCAGGTACCAAAGTTACTGTGTTGTTAGTACATATATGTATAGAACATATTTTAGTTTTTATAATGGAAATTTTTATTCTGATATACTCTTAAATGTCTTATTATATTATGTTATTTTAAAAGATTATTCAGTTCAGTGAATGGCAGTATTTGACCTCTTTTGCTTCTGAAAGCTGTCATTTCCATACATAGTATTTTTTATGATTATAAAAGCATCTCACAAGCACACAAGGTCTTCATGTTAAGTAAGTTTTTCACAATGAATTCTTCATTCCAATAAGTGATATATCTAGCTTGCCATTTCATTTTAAGTTCTTTATTTGATAAGTACAGTAAACCCTCGCTGCCACGGACCTCAATATAACAAATTTTGGCTTTAACAAACTTTTTCTACCTGTCCAATATATGCGAGGATTTTCCGAGTAAGTTTGGTAAATGCGGGGTATGGTTCGGTGGACCGGCCTACACGCAGATCAGTCAGCGGCAATATAAACAAAGCTAGACTGATTGGCGTGCGGCGTGCCGATCGGTCTAGCTTTGTCTGCCTGATTGTAAACACCTCAGCTCGGGTCCTCCGGTGCCTCACCAATGTAAGTATTGTTTTAATTTCCCTGTATGCGTGTAGTATGTATTTATGATGGCTTCATGTACGTATGTATATGAACTTTCATCACATGTAACAAACAAAGTTCATTATACACGGAAATGGTCGGAAATACCGAACTTTCACCTCATATAACAAACAAAGTTTGTTACACTCGACCCTCAATGTAACGGACCTCGATTTAACGGACTTCGGATTTAACGGACTCCACCTGTTACCGGTCAAATGCACCAAACTATTCAATACATCCGCTGCTTGAAAATTGTGTCTGCTAGGACACCATTCGGACTCAGAATAGAAGCCTCCTGTACATAGTCCTGTATACAGCTCTACATATGAGGCGGTCTGAATTATAAGGGTACCAAATGACATTTTTTTACTTCTGAGATAATTGAGGTCAAAGTTTGGCAATTATCAACAATGTGTAACTTTTTAACCCGGTGAGGTGCCCTCTTCATAAATGGACTGAAGGTAGCTGAAACACTACTCTTTCATCCCATGATGTGAAAATGGGGGTTTCACGTCTACTTTTTGAGTAACACCACAAACACCAAAATTATCCCCATTTTTTAATGCCATAAATGGCCAAAATCTAACATTGCCAGCCCTTTGACCAAGCTGTTCTTGTTTTAAAGATAATAATGCATTGATCTTAGGTAGTGTACGCCATTTTGCATCATTCCCACCCATAACCCATTAATTTCCACATTTGAAAATTTTTGAAAAATTATCAAATGTTGAATGCTGACACAACATTTATAAATGTTTGTGTTTTTCTGCCATAGCAATGCTACCGTGCTAGCGTTTTTTTTGACCTCTGAAGGCTGGAAACAGCTGGATGTAGCTTGGCACCCTTACGATTTGCAACATTTTTCCAGGATCTCGGGCGGTGTGCCCTTAAGGCGAAAAAGTGACCTTCACTTCCAGGACTTTCACCCTTACAATTTTCGTCATAAGGGTACCAAATGACAACCATTGTAAGGGGGAAGAGTGGGGCTATCACACCATGTGTTTGGCGCGATAATTCAAAGTTTATCGTTTGGTACCCTCATGATTCGGACCGCCTCATATAGTTTATGGTAAGTAAAATAAAAACTACCATTATTTTCATGTTTTTGTTTTGTAATGATACGTAGTGTCTAAGTTGCATGTATCAATACATTTCTTAATACCCATAAATGCTTATTCATAATATCAGATTTCATATTTTTATTGCCTCTGTATATAATAAACAGTGTTAAGTATGAAAAATAATGGCGTCTGGCCTGCAAATACCAAGCAATGGACTTTTTCAAGCAACGGACACTTCAATTCCCAATTTAGTCCGTTAAGTTGAGGGTCGAGTGTACAGTAAACCCTTACTATAACGGATATCAGATGTAACGGATGGCCAATAGCTACCAGATTTCTCCCGAATATAACAGATTTAATCCGTTATATTCGGGAGAAATCCAGTCGTCTGCCGGCCAGCCAGCCGTCACGTGCGAGTGTGCAGGCCGGATCATGTTTGCCGCCCGCCTGGCCGCCTCACCCCTTCCCGCCTCATCCTCTCTCCCAGTTTGAATTCAGCGCTTACCGATATACCGTGCAGTTTTCCCGCGTCGTAGCTCTCACTCGCGTTACCTGTCGTTCCACGTGTGACCTACCTACCTGCCTACGATCAAGAATGGCTTCAAAATCAGTTACACATTCTACTTCAGGCAAAGGAAAGAGGAAGATTCTCTCCATTAGTGAAAAGTGGAAGATTATTCAAGAATTTGAGCAAGGGTCATGCAGGGGCCAACTGATGGAGAAATGGAAAATGAAGAGAAGCACAATTCATGATCTTATCAAGGCTAAGGATAAGATCAAAGAAGCCAGGGCAGGACTGGAGAGTGGTAAGGAAGGCCAGGATGTTTTTCGTAAGCGGTGGCTCTCCCTCGAAAATCTCGACAAAACCGTGTATAAGTGGTATACTCAGGAGAGCTGAGGGTGTTCCTGTGCATGGAGTTGATATTCAGCATGCTGCAGAAAGGCTTGCTATTCACTTGGAGCATGAAAACTTTAAGTGCAGTGCTGGCTGGCTGTGGAGGTTTAGGCCGTGTCATGGCATTGTAAACAAAGCAGTAACGGGAGAGCTGCTAAGCGCCGACGCCGTGGATCCAGCAAGTGTGCTGTATGAGTACCACATTATGCTTCATTCTTATTGTATGTACTGTATTGTAATTGTATGTACAACTTCTTACAGCATTGTTTTTACAGTTACAACTACATAAGCCATTGATTTTTTAGGGAAGTAACAAAAAGCCCGCTTAGTTGCCAGTCCCTGTAAAGGAGACAGTAAGAGAATATAAAAAGAGGGGTGGGCCAATTTAGTTAGGGAGGTGTCCTGTTGCTCCTCTCTTGAAAAGATTTAAGTCATGGAAAGGAGGAAAAATAGAAACAGGAAGAGAGTTCCAGAGTTTACCAGTGAAGGGGATGAAAGAGTGAAGATACTGGTTAACTCTTGCATTAGGGAGATGGACAGAATAGGGATGAAAATGAGTAGAAAGTCATGTGCAGCGAGGCCGCGGGAGGGGGGGGAGGCATGCAGGTAGCAAGTTCAGAAGAGCAGTGAGCACGAAAATAACGGTAGAAGAGAGCAAGAGAAGCAACATTGCGGCGGTGATTTAAAGATTGAAGACAGTCAGTCAGAGGAGGGGAGTTGATGAGACGAAAAGCTTTTGACTCAACCCTGTTTAGGAGAGCTGTATGAGTGGATCCTCCCCAAACATGTGAGACATACTCCATACATGGGCGGATAAGGCCCCTGTAGAGAGCAAGCAATTGGGAGGGAGAAAAAATGGATGCAGACGCCACAGGACACCTAACTTCATAGAAGCTGTTTTAGCAAAAGATGAGATGAGATGTGAGATTTCCAATTCAGATTTTTAGTAAAGGATAGTCCTAGAATGTTCATTGTAGAAGAGGGAGACAGTTGAGTGTCGTTGAAGAGGAGGGGATAGTTGTCTGGTAGGTTTTGAGTTATAGGTGAAGAAATTGGGTTTTTGAGGCATTGAACAAAACGGGTTATGTTTTTGCTTGAAATCCAGAGTTCATGGGTGTGGATTGCTCAGAAATGACTGATTATCGGATATATCGGATGACCCCTCCCCCCAAACCGTCCGTTATAGCGACGGTTTACTGTATATGCGAAAAGGTCGGATCCCTCGGATATAACGTCACCCCGTTCGCCCCAATTGGTTGGTTAAAGTGAGGGTTTACTGTATAGTAGTACACAGATAACCTTGTTAAAGTGAGGGTTTACTGTATAGTAGTACACAGATAACCTTGTTAAAGTGAGGGTTTACTGTATAGTAGTACACAGATAACCTTGTTAAGGTGAGGGTTTACTGTATAGTAGTATGCAGATAACCTTGTTAGAGTGAGGGTTTACTGTATAGTAGTGTACAGATAACCTTGTTCTTTGTTTGACATAGTGGTATTGATCCTTGATACTCTCAACCCTTGATTTAATGGACCCATGGAGGGGACCTGTGGCCTTTTGCAGTCAAATGTCCATTAATTGAAGCGGTTGTGTTACAGGTCATTTATTTGTTAAATCAAGGGTCCAGTGTATTCCCAGTAGCAGATCAAATCCATGTCTTCCACAAGCAAATTGCATTATTTTTTACATGTACAATTTCTTCTTTATGTTTACTATCAGTTTTTCCCATAATATTTTATGAGGTAAGACGGCCGATGATACGCTTCCAACTATCTCTATCCATTGCCTCAACTTCTTCAATGTCCAATGCTGCCAGATCCTCTTCAACACACTGCCTCCATGTCTTCCTTGGCCTGCCCGGTGGACGGCGACCTGGAACTTCCACTCTTAACAGCTCTCCCCAATGTCTCACCACCTTCTCTCCTCTTCACGTGCTCAAACCACCTCAATCGCCTTACTCTCAGCACTGTACTCAGCTCCTGCAATCCACATTTTCTTGCCACCTCTTCACTGGACACTTCATCTCTCCATGTGATCCCAGTCATATATCTCAGCATTCTCCAATCACACCCAACCAACACATCCTCCAACTTCTTCGTCAAAGCCCATGTCTCAGAACCATGCAGCAAAACTGATCTTAAACATGCTTCAAATACTTTTCCTGTTTTTCAGTGGAATACTCTTGTTTATCAGCAGTCCCGCTATTTCTCTCCACTTCATCCATGTAGTTGCTGCTCGTTTTCTTACTGCTCTCTCCACTCCAACCTCTGCTCTCGCTATCTAACATGTCACCAAGATAACAAAACTTTTTCACTTCTATTACATCACCATTTACTTCTATAATTTCTACCTCTTCCTCTTCTGGCGGGCCCTCTCTGTTGATTTTTCTTACACACGCTGGACAGCAGAAATCTACCACCCTGTTCAGGTTTCCTAGTCCCGAACATCTTTTATGGCACCACTTGTCACATTCCTTGCAACTAATAGTTTACTCCTACTGCACTACTGCAATCTCCACAGGGAAACCTTTTCACTTGTATAATTTGTTCTATTTTCTTGCCTGTTACCATCATCTTCATCTTGGACATATTCACCTTCCGACCTCTTCTCTCCATTACTTGCTTCTAATCTATAAATCTCCTCGCAATTATTTTGTACATGTACGATGATTGTGATATTATATGTTACTTGTATGAAATGATTAACAATTGAACTCTGCACTGTATTTAATTTATAACTCATTTTCTACAGCCTAGCATGCAGTGTTAACCTTAAAGTAATCGTCCAGAACATTTCATCATTCCTGATTTAATGCAATCAAATTATAGCCATTAGCGAGTATATCAACAATATGTTGTCACTTTTTGCATCCAGTCAGTCGTTTTTAAATAATCCGCAATCAAAATCTGCAAATTCCCCGAGATTCCAAAACGCTCCTTAAGACTTGCAGACGATGCGCCACGGCTCGGTGACGTCACTTTAGGTGGTCTCCTCTCCTCGCGCTAATCCAGAAGCACGTAAACACAAAAGATAATAAATATAGTACTGGAAGATTTTTGGGTGTTTGTGATAGATTTTTTTTGCGATATGCCATATGCATGCATCATTTATGGGTGCAGCAAGACAGCTGTGCCTTTCCAGAGAAGTTTGCACAACTTTCCGACTGATACGACAACGTTAAATGTTTGGAAGAGATTTGTGTGGCGGACTCAGCGGTCACACTGTCTACATCACCCCCCACCCACCCACACATCCCGTAGCCACACAATAGCGTAGCCTTGTATGGTAGTCTGCATCACAAACCAATCAACAACACTCCCTTGCCTGTCATGTCACACTGTCTACATCACCCCCCACCCACCCACACATCCCGTAGCCACACAATAGCGTAGCCTTGTATGGCAGTCTGCATCACAAACCAGTCAACAACACTCCCTTGCCTGTCACACTGTCTGCCTTCCCACCCGCACATTTTCCAACTCTATGTTATAGTTAATGCTAGTACAGGGAGGTCCCGTTATACAAGCATTCGGTATACGAGAATCCGATGATACGAGATGTGTAAATTAGGGTCTATTTTCAATATACGAGATCGAAAATCCAATGATACGACATTCAAACGGGTGAGTAAAATTATCAAGTTCAAAATGCGCGCCCTACCACTCCCGGGCTGGACAAAGGGGGATTCGGTTGACCCCAGTGAGGTCACCCCTAGCAAGCCGTGACCTGAAGCATATGGCGCGGCCTGACATTTAGGGGTAATTAGCCAGGTGTGCGGCTCCAACCTTGGAACCGCAGTCAGGTCACCCCTAGCAAGGCGTGATCTGAAGGGTAATTAAGCATATGACGCGGCCTGACCCTTAGGGGTAATTAGCCAGGTGTGCTGCCCCAATCTTGGGACTGCTACACTACCCTCTCTTGTATCACGCGGGGTCCCATACAGTACAACGTCTTTTATGCTTGTTATGCATGTTTTATGTTTAATTAATGTGCAGTTATGTTATTTTGTGTGCTATTTTCTCTTTCAGAATGTTTTTTCTACAGAATAGGTAGTACAGTGTGGGTAATATAGACGCTGTGTGTTTGTTGTGTTTGCTATAGTTTATTTTAGCTTGAAAAACATGTCTTTTTTCTTCTTCTTTTTTAATTGATGGTCCTGGAACCAAACCTATATTTTACTATTAGTTATGTGTTTCGTTATACGAGATTTCGCTTTACGAGTATGCCAGGTGGAACCTAACTGCTCGTATCTTCGGGACCTCCCTGTATGTGGTTTCCGAGTAATGGCGTTTGGCTGTAGCTCCGAAACTAACGATAGGATTTTCTCGAAAGTACCTTCATTGTGATTCCCACACACACATTATGGTTTCCCTTACTTACCAATCCATGTTTTGGGGAAGTGCCAGGTCCTCCTGCTGATCCTCGGGCTCCGCAAACACCTGTTCGTCTGCCCCGTATTCTGGTTCAAACATATAGGGTTGGGCTCCCATCACAATCTGAGGTTCGTTTTCCTCATATACGCTAGCAGCGTCATTTATTTCGGTCTCAGATTGAGCATCGTACTCTAGATCTGTAACACCGACAGATTCACTGTCTGACACCGAAGTACAATCATCATTTAAGATGATAAGACTTACATAGCGTCATTTATTTCGGTCTCAGATTGAGCATCGTACTCTAGATCTGTAACACCGACAGATTCACTGTCTGACACCGAAGTACAATCATCATTTAAGATGATAAGACTTACATTTAAGAAGATCTGCGACGTGCTGCGCACGTCGCAGATCTTAAGAGACGCAAGATCTGTCTGCGCCACTGACACAAAATGGGAAGCAAATTCCTCTGCTACAGTCAAGGGATCTGTCATAGGGTCACCATTAATCGATAGAACTGGAGGGGAGGATGGGATAAACTTCCCCTTCATTTTCCTCACTCTTTGCCAAACCTTGGACACCGGGGTAGATGCACAGATCGTACTTATATAAGCCCTCCAAGAGGAGTGACGAGCCTCTTTCATAACCCGTCGGTATCTAGCTCTTGACCTGTGAAAAGATATTTTTAGGTCTACTGAAGTTGGCCGCGAGATGTATTGCGTCTCAGCACGGCGGGAGTGACTCCTCGCTGCCGTACAGTCCTGAGTCCACCACGGAACAGGTCGGCGAGAGAAAGATCCAGATGTGCGGGGGATGCTCAGCGAGGCTGCAAAATGGATTCGAGACACAAAGTAATCTACGGCCTCATCTATGTGCTAGGGACAGACTGCGACAAGAACAGAGAGGCATAGATTTTTCATCCAGAGGCGGGGAATCTTACAATGTTCTTTTTACACCTCGTGAGCTATGCCAAGCCATGAAGGTTTGCGCTGACACTTCCCCAGGCCAAGATGATGTACCATATGCGATGCTCTGTCATCTAAGAGATGAGGCTCTAGATTTCTTGTTGAGCATCTATAATAGGATCTGGATTGAAGGAACCTTCCCAAGTAGCTGGGGTGTGGCGGTGGTGATCCCGATCCCTAAGCCTGGGAAGGACCACTCACTACCGACGAATTTCCGGCCCATATCCCTAACTTCATGTGTGTGTAAGTTATTCGAAAAAATGGTAAATAGTCGACTTGTATGGTTTTTGGAACGGGAAAACTTTTTCTCCCGTTCTCAGTGTGGATTCCGTAAGCATCACTCTACTACGGAAGCGCTTATTTCCTTAGAGTCATCCATATGCGGGGCATTTGCCTCTCGACAACACCATCTATAATAATATAAGCGAAAGTGTGTCTGTCTGTCTGTCTGTCTGTCTCTGTGTGTGTGTGTGTGTGGTATAGGTTCCGCCCCCCGTGGCGCAATCACCTCATATGGCACATTTTTGGAACCAGGTCGACCAGGGGAAGGTTTTAAGCCCACTTATGAGATGATCCGATCTCTTTTTTTTTTTTCTTCTTTTTTTTAGAAGCCTATTAGCGAGAATTGTGAAAAAAAAGTGGGTTGCGAGAATTGAGGAAACCTTGATGTAGGGTGATGGGTAATGGGTGAGTGAATGGGTGGGGTGATGGGTAATGGGTGTGGGGTGATGGGTGAGTGAATGGGTGGGGGGTGATGGGTGAGGGAATAGGTGGGGGGTGATGGGTAATGGGTGAGTGAATGGGTGTGTGGTGATGGGTAATGGGTGAGTGAATGGGTGGGGGGTGATGGGTAATGGGTGAGTGAATGGGTGGGGGGTGATGGGTAATGGGTGAGTGAATGGGTGGGGGGAATACATACATTTCTACATCCATGATTTCAGGAAAGTTAGCAGGGGCTATCTGGAGAGTCCGTGTTTGGTGGGCCGAAGGCCCACCAATAGCCCTCCGCAGGAGCGAGCCAAAAAGTCCGCCCGGAGGGCGGCTTTGCGGCTAGTGTGACCATATTTTTCGACCTTGAAAAGGCTTACGACACAGCTTGGAGACACGGTATATTGCAATCTCTGTATGAGTTCGGGCTAAGAGGTCGTTTGCCTGTGTTCCTCCAGAGTTTCCTAGCCAACCGGGTTCTTAGAGTTCGAGTTGGCAACATACTGTCTTCTGAACACCCGCTTCCAGGTGGCATCCCCCAAGGTAGCGTCTTGAGTGTAGCTCTGTTCGCTGTGGCCATCAATGGTATTGTTGATGTACTGCCAGAGGGGATTGTTAGTACATTATACGTGGATGATTTATCAATCTCTTTTGCTGCTTCCAGGATGTCGGTTGCAGAGAGAAGACTTCAACTTGCTATTGATAAAGTTTGTGAATGGACGACGAATCGTGGCTTCCGGTTTTCTCCAACGAAGACTGTAGCGGTTCATTTTTGCAGAACCCGTGGGATTCATCCCGACCCAGACCTGTATCTTTACGATAAGAGATTACCATGTGTCATGATGGAAATTTGGGGTAACTGGTCTGGGGTATTATAACTCGTCAACGTTACTTGAATGATATTGTTTGGGGATGATTTGATAAATGATTACAACTTGACGGGAGGATTTAACTTAGTCTTCTGACTTCACTATCTGATTGTAGTGTGAACACTTCTCACTACGGAGAGTACTGAACAAGGGGGTATACTTAAGGGGAGGGATAATAAGTTTTAGGTTAGAGATTAGCTGCCACCAGCCCTGGCGAGTATTTCGCTATGATTACTCCCGGGGCACGTTAGATTAGTATTAATACTAGATTGATCTTGGTAGTCGTGGTCGGTACTAGGGGTTATACCTAGTAAAGGCGGAACTCTTTTGGAAGTGTGGGGAATTATTTTCCTAACTCAGAATAATCACCTGGGTTTTTATAATAACACAAGAACTCTATTTGAAACATCATCCTATTTATTCGCCATGAAACATTATTTCTGTTTGAGACCGTAGACACATACATAAACTCTAATCTGGGTCGGACAAGCTACAATAGAGCATAATTTCCCTTCCAGAATCATTCTTAGAATTACCACTTATATACCCATCGACTGAGCACTATAGGTATACCTTGAATATATATATATAGGAAAGAGAATGTGAGAATAAGGAGTTGGATGTGTGGACATGACCATGTGTTCTTGAGAGGAAGGCGTGAGACGCCTCCCGCTGAAGCCTCTCCCTGAGCGAGAGATGGAGGGAGACTCTTGTTAATAATACTTATAAGGATGGGTGCACCTCCTGTACGTTAACGTACACTAAACATAGATACCCATATTTGAAAATATAGATAACAATAATGATAACAAGGAAAGGGGGGGGGGGGACAGGAGCACTGGTCAGCGACTTACCTGAGCGAGAGATGGAGGGAGACTGCCCGTCTGGGCGTTATGGTCCACCCGCACCAAAGGGAAATCGTTTGAATGGTGTCGCCGTGACCACAAATGAAAAGTTTATAATCCCGAAATAACTATTTAAGTAATGAAAACTCGCGTATCCCCGAGGAGGCCGTCCCTAATACAAACTGGCTACTTTGATGTAAGAGAATTTAATATTTTTAACCTAATATTCAAGAAGGATGGTTTTATATGTAATGTCGACCCTCCGAACACCTATTTCAGAGTGTAGTGGTATTGAAGACTTGCTTAGATTTTTGGTGGGCTTTAATTTTAGCGGGGATCCTTACTATAACGCCCATATATGACCATAACCGATAACGATAGGGATTATTTTGAAGGACATTAAGACTCTGGGAGAGTTTCTTGGTCTGACCAGATGGCTGGCCAAAGATAAAAAGAACTGACATCATTAGTTATCACTGATCGCAGAATAATTGTCCCACGAATTTTCCTCGCACACGGGGTGTCGGGAGAGAGGAAGTGAAAGAAGGAATGAAGAAAATGGCGGACAAATGAAAGAAATAGAAACAAAATGGCGGTTTAGCATTTGAGGTGATGAGTCACCCGTGAAACTAAAACAAAGAATTACGTACAAGACAACTCGGGAATTTTATGATGATAATTTCTCATACTATCATCTCCCGAATAATGGGCATTACACGCGTCTATTCTCCGGGAAAGTTAAATTCTATGACATCAAAGTAAATACTTACGGATCATGTTTCCGTTTTTAAAACTGCGTCAAGAGGAGGTGTGTATGGGACGAATTTAGAGTGAATTTAATGGAAATTCTTCTGTTCTTTGAAAACGGGGGGTCTGCTTGTGTTTAGATTACACGAAAATCCAATGAAAGGAAGTATCCCAGTCAACCTGATACCTGGGTAATGAACGTGACCGTCAACCTTGACTTAGTCCGCATTCTCGGTGCAGAGATATATCCCAGAGGCGCACGCCAGCTTACCTCTGGTAAATGATAAGAGCCCTGCAAGTCCTGAAATGTCCGTCACACCGCAAGCTGGTTGACTGTAAGGTGAGAAGCGTAGTACTACTATCTCGAATTAAAATACTCCTCCCACTGAACCAGGCTTCGCCCGTGAGAATCAGACGCTCCGACTTCTAGACATGAGAAATCTCCTAGACCAAATTGTTTCATCTAGTCTGACACTACACTCACCTCTGACTCACTAAGTTACATTGAACACTTTTCGCTTAATCTTCACCTGAATATACCTGGTCGTGTTGATTGTAACTTGAATTAAAATACCTTGAAGACTCACCGAACCAGACTGAGTCTGTTAATGAAATTCATCTGAGACTGGTATCCCAATCAACCTCTTACCTGGATATATTACGAACATACTGACCCTCAATTAGTTTTGAATCCTTGTCAATGTTTTACATTTACCACTTTTCTATTTGATTTCCACAAGAGTAATAACCGGGTGACGCTACAACTACTCTAACCAGAGTAGGTATTAAACTTTCAAGTTCATAAAAATAAAAATTTCAACGTTCATAAAATAAACTTTCAATGTTCATGTTCAAAATAATTCTTCCTCGATTTTCTAATTTAACACTATTGGATACCGAACTTTTCCATCTTGTGGTTGATGGGTGACATCATGGGTCTTGTTGACGCCCGGTACTTCTTGATGGCCTTCAGCTCTTCACAACGTTTCCGGAACTCCTGTAGGTTCTTGGAAGCTAAGAGTGTGCCCATTCTTGAGCCGGTGTCGCTGCATCCTCCGTCTCCGTAGCTGTTTGGGCTACCGCTGTTGCTCTGCTGGTTGTTGCAGGACACGGTGGCGGCGGACAGGCAGTTCAGACGTCCCTTGATTCCCTGCACGGCAATTATGTACAGGTTCTTGGCGCCTGTGTTGTCAGCGCAGCTCATGTCGGTGACGGGTAGACCGAGGGAAACCCAGGACTTCCCTCCCGACGAGGCTTCACGTCCTCTCTCTGCCATGGTGGTGGTTGCAGCTAGATGTGGCGTCTGTAGTGGCTAGGAACGGCTGCTACGGCGGTGAAGCGCTGCATCGATGGGGCGAGCGGGCGGCGGTAGCGGTGAACGTGGCTGCTAGCTGAGGCGAGCGTTAGGCTCTAAGGGCGCGGCGAAGGGCGCGGCGGCCGACTGGCTGTCCCGGCTGGCGGAGTTGACGGCTAGATGCGGCGGCTACGGCTTGCTTCTTACCGCTCACGCTCACATGGTCATGGGTTCATGTATGTATTGTGTTTGGTTTATAGGGAGAGAGATCTAATAAGCCTACTATAATGATCGATTACTATATGAAAATTTACTGAAATTTGACTATCTTGCTATTTATTTTCCCAGGTGCGCTTCTGTTGCTGTTATTTTTAGGAAATAATATACCACCGCTTTAGTCACCAGTGTCATGATGGAAATTTGGGGTAACTGGTCTGGGGTATTATAACTCGTCAACGTTACTTGAATGATATTATTTGGGGATGATTTGATAAATGATTACAACTTGACGGGAGGATTTAACTTAGTCTTCTGACTTCACTATCTGATTGTAGTGTGACCACTTCTCACTACGGAGAGTACTGAACAAGGGGGTATACTTAAGGGGAGGGATAATAAGTTTTAGGTTATGGATTAGCTGCCACCAGCCCTGGCGAGTATTTCGCTATGATTACTCCCGGGGCACGTTAGATTAGTATTAATACTAGATTGATCTTGGTAGTCGTGGTCGGTACTAGGGGTTATACCTAGTAAAGGCGGAACTCTTTTGGAAGTGTGGGGAATTATTTTCCTAACTCAGAATAATCACCTGGGTTTTTATAATAACACAAGAACTCTATTTGAAACATCATCCTATTTATTCGCCATGAAACATTATTTCTGTTTGAGACCGTAGACACATACATAAACTCTAATCTGGGTCGGACAAGCTACAATAGAGCATAATTTCCCTTCCAGAATCATTCTTAGAATTACCACTTATATACCCATCGACTGAGCACTATAGGTATACCTTGAATATATATATATAGGAAAGAGAATGTGAGAATAAGGAGTTGGATGTGTGGACATGACCATGTGTTCTTGAGAGGAAGGCGTGAGACGCCTCCCGCTGAAGCCTCTCCCTGAGCGAGAGATGGAGGGAGACTCTTGTTAATAATACTTATAAGATGGGTGCACCTCTGTAGTTAACGTACACTAAACATAGATACCCATATTTAAAAAATATAGATAACAATATGAAACAAGGAAAGGGGGGGGGGGACAGGAGCACTGGTCAGCGACTTACCTGAGCGAGAGATGGAGGGAGACTGCCCGTCTGGGCGTTATGGTCCACCCGCACCAAGGGAAATCGTTTGAATGGTGTCGCCGTGGACACAAATGAAAAGTTTATAATCCCGAAATAACTATTTAAGTAATGAAAACTCGCGTATCCCCGAGGAGGCCGTCCCTAATACAAACTGGCTACTTTGATGTAAGAGAATTTAATATTTTTAACCTAATATTCAAGAAGGATGGTTTTATATGTAATGTCGACCCTCCGAACACCTATTTCAGAGTGTAGTGGTATTGAAGACTTGCTTAGATTTTTGGTGGGCTTTAATTTTAGCGGGGATCCTTACTATAACGCCCATATATGACCATAACCGATAACGATAGGGATTATTTTGAAGGACATTAAGACTCTGGGAGAGTTCTTGGTCTGACCAGATGGCGGCAAAGATAAAAAGAACTGACATCATTAGTTATCACTGATCGCAGAATAATTGTCCACGAATTTTCCTCGCACACGGGTGTCGGGAGAGAGGAAGTGAAAGAAGGAATTGAAGAAAATGGCGGACAAATGAAAGAATAGAAAACACAAATGGCGGTTTAGCATTTGAGTGATGAGTCACCCGTGAAACTAAAACAAAGAATTACGTACAAGACAACTCGGGAATTTTATGATGATAATTTCTCATACTATCATCTCCCGAATAATGGGCATTACACATGTAGGGCAGAGACCCGGTTTTTAGGACTCATTTTTGACAATAGACTGACTTGGGTACCTCACCTTCGTGCTCTCAAGACTGACTGTCTCCGGACCATGGATCTACTGAAAGTCCTCTCGCACACCAGCTGGGGGGCTGATCGCGCTACACTCCTCTATCTTTACCGCTCACTTATCCTTTCGAAGCTTGAATATGGATGTGAAGTGTACTCCTCTGCCACACCCACTCGACTGCGGATGCTGGATTCGGTACATCATGCTGGTGTCCGTCTGGCTGGCTGGCTGGCTGGCTGTCTGGCTGGTGTCCGTTCAGGTCATCTCCCATCCCAAGTCTATTGGTGGATGCTGGTGTCCTCCCATTAGATCTTCAACGCCAGTCCCTCCTGTTAAGATGTTGGTATCGCCTCCAACGCCTCCCTGACTCAATAGCTTGCCGTGCTGTGTCTTGTGATTCAGGATCGCAACTTTACCATGGGCGAAGAAGCTTACCAAAGCCCCTTGGTTTCCGATTGACAGCTATTATGGAGACGCTATCCTTCCCTGCTTTACGGATCTGCCCGCATAGGCCTACGACAGTCGGTCCATGGCTTCTCCCAGAAGTGTCTTTCTGCAAAAGCCTTCCGCTCTCAAAAGGGTCTATACCTCCTCAGGCTGAGCGTGCCCAGTTTTTAGACCACTTTTGCACACATCAGAGTTCGGTCCCTGTCTTTACTGATGGTTCCAAATCAGACGAAGGAGTTGGATACGGTGTCGTCTTCCCATCGTTTAACAAAGGCGGCAGCCTTCCAGGTATTTCATCTGTTTTTACGGCTGAAATAAGTGCTATTTTATATGCTCTCATGATTATTTTTACCCTTCCGGGTGTCTCTTTTACAATTTTTAGTGATTCTTGTAGTGCTCTTCAATCACTATGTAATTTTAACTCTCCCCATCCGCTGGTCAATGCCATCCTGGAATGGCTTTATCTGCTCAAGAGGCGAGGCCGGACGGTCAGATTTTGTTGGGTACCGGCACATGTAGGTGTTGCCGGTAATGAGGAAGCTGATGCCTTGGCAAAAGCTGCAGCTAGAAGACCAGCTCTATCACATTTTGCAGTGCCGGCTACGGACCTACGCTCGGCAATCCATAGATCAGTTCACAACAGTTGGCAGGAACGTTAGATTACTATAGGGCAAAATAAACTGCGCACCATCCGCCAAAGGATCGAGGACTGGAGCTACTGCGGTCTCTCCCGGAGATGGGAAACTGCCTTGGCACGATTGCGTATTGGTCACACTCTATATACTCATGGGTTCCTAATGGAGGGGGGCCACCCTCCCTACTGTGATGATTGTTTGGTCCCCTTAACTGTGCGGCACTTGCTGGTCGAGTGTCACAGTCTTGGGGACCTACGTGCGCAATTTTTGTCCCGGTGTCGCGGGTCGGACCAAGGATAGTACTATCCTTGGGTCGGACGGTGCTTACCGTCTCTCCCTGGCATTGGGAGAGAGGTGTTTCTCTCCGGGACATGAAGTCCATACCTTTATTGAGAAGGCTGGCCTTCTCAACAAGTTATGATGTTTTTAATATTAACTTATTATTGTTTTTAATGTACTCTTGTTCTTTTATGTATTTCGTTATTTTAAATATTTTTATTCTATCTTAAATTTTGTTTTTTAGTTTTACTTTTCATGTATCTTATGTAAGCAGGCGTCAATAACCCCGCAGTTGCGGCGCCTTAAAACTATAATCAATCAATCAATCAATCCTTGCTCAGTGCCTCCCCCATGGCCCTACACACTTCCTCTGTATAGTGCCTTGCCTCCTCCCTAGCCATTAACTCGCGTCCCATCTCACGTTTCCACTCCCTTATGTCCTCGTTGTTCTTTTTCAATTAATTGATGAGTTCCGTTTTCAACTCAGACATCAACATGGCAACTGTGTCCGACCGGACTCTTTCCCGCCCATCGCTCTGGGCGGTTGGCACCAAATCTCCCGCCACAACTAACACCGCTCTCTCCCCGGTCGCCATTTTGCACGCTCAACTTCCACCGACCGCCTGGCCCATATACAACCAAAATTTCACTGTAGGCTTATAATCCACACTTCTTAGACACCAATGTTACGCCCGGGGGGTTTGTGTCTCTTACCTCCCCTTTGGACGTTACTTGCCCTCTTTTACCTCACATGGCCTTCACCACTTACTCCAGGCAACACTATTTTCTTCACTAGGGCATGCATATTTCCTTCAGGCATGGGTACGGATAAAGTACCAAGCGGTGAGCGACAAGAAGAGCGATTATGTTGGGGACATGAGAGGGGATATAAACACCACACTTTTCCTTTGAGTATTTACTGATCATAAATTACACACAATACAGGCTTGGAGTTAGAATCAGGCACTTAATCCTTCACACTTCCTTAAAGTAATCGTCCAGACCATTTCATCATTCCTGATTTGATGTAGTTAGAGTATAGCCATTATCGAGTGTATCAACAATATGTTGTCACTTTTTGCATCCAGTCAGCCGTTTTTTAATAATCCGCAATCAAAATCTGTAAATTCCCCGAGCTTCGAAAACGCTGCTGGCAACTGGCAGACGATGCGGCACGGCTCGGTGACCTAAGAGAAGGAAAGCCTCCTCTCTCCGCGCTGATCAGAAGCACGTAAACACAAGATTTTTTTTGCAATATGCCACATGCATGCATCCTTTATGGGTGCAGCAAGACAGCTGTGCCTTTCGAGAAAAGTTTGCACACGTTTCCGACTGATACGACAACGTTAAATGTATTAAAAATATTAGTGCGGCGGACTAGGGCGGTCACCACTAGGGCAGATTGGAACGGGAAGTTGAAATTGGCAAGGATTTGTAGTGATACACACACACACACACACACACACACACACACACACACACACTGGTCACCACCCTATGCGGCCGCCGTCCCCATGCGGCCGCCCGTATGATCCACATATATAGAGGGCAGTTGCGCGGAGCAAACTATTGTTATACGTATATGTTTATTGTACGTTATGTTTAACATATATAACTATATGTTAAACATAAGATATGTCATAAGTTACTAACCTAACCTCACTATAACCCCTAAAAATTACTAACCTAACCTAACCTCACTATAACCCCCTAAAAGTTACTAACCTAACCTCACTATAAGTTACTAACCTAACCTCACTATAAGTTACTAACCTAACCTCACTATAACCCCCTAAAAGTTATTAACCTAACCTCACTATAACCCCTAAAAGTTACTACTAACCTAACCTCATTATAACCCCTAAAAGTTACTAACCTAACCCTACCATAACCCCCTAAAAGTTACTAACCTAACCTCACTATAACTCCCTAAAAGTTACTTATATTGCCGTAGGCGGCCGCATGGGGCCCGCGGCCGCATTGGGGATACACCGTTGTGTGTAAGGGGTTGTTGTGTGTAAGGGGTTGTTGTGTGTAAGGGGGTTGTTGTGTGTAAGGGGTTGTTGTGTGTAAGGGGGTTGTTGTGTGTAAGGGGTTGTTGTTGCCGCTAACATCTTCGCGTCCGCCTCGTATTCTGGTCTAAGGTTCGTTTTCCTCATAGTATACGCGACCAGCGTCATTTATTTCGGTCTCAGATTGAGCATCGTACTCTAGATCTGTTACAGCGACAGATTCACGGTCTGACACCGAAGTACAATCGCTCATCATAACATTTGCCGACAGGTGTCAGACAGATGTTTACATTGGAGCGTTCCTCCTCTGACGTCATCAATAACATTCGTAGTCCTGTTGGAGGGAAGATTTTTTTTTTCGCGCGCTTTTTACAAAAGCGTTTTTTTTTAGGGAAAAAAGGGCCTAAAACATTATTTTTGGTGGATTAGGTGTTTTGAATGTACATTCAACATGATTAGGCAAAAAAAAAAATTATTGATATACTTGATGACATAAATTGAATCATAGTTGCCGGTTATAATGATGTACTAAATCATATCAAGATGAGTCTGAGTAAGAAATTCAAAATGACAGACCTGGGCAGACTGTCATGGTTTTTCTCTGATTGTTTTTTTAAGGTTTATTGGTGTTTGCTTTAAATAATAAATAAAAAAAGTATATAGGAAATTTCTAGAACGTTAAAACAGTCAGACGAAAAACAAATTGTATTTCATGTGATCCCAGTGTCAGTAAGATAACAGACAATTAACCCAGTGCTGTATACAATCCCAAACTCTATAGGGAAAAAGCAGGGAGTCTAATTTTACATCAGACTCAATGACTGCAACCAGACCTGACCTATATGTTTTGTTTAGCAAGTTGTCTCAATTTTATGTCAAAACCAACTGTAGCTCATCTTAGTTTAGCTAAACATGTACTGAAGTATTATTGGGTTACAACAAATTTTTTTTTTTTGTAAACTCTAAGTTTTTTAAAACTGATTTAGGACAATTTTGCACCGCGAATCCGAAAAGTACCCTTTCTCTCGACAAGTCGGGTTTTTTTTGTGCTAAATCGATTTGAAAAAAAATCGATTTTTTCTGACAAATCGATTCTTTTTGTGACATTTTCGGTTAATTTTGTTTTTTCTCATCAAAAATAGGTTTTTAAGAGAAAAAAATCGTTTTCAAAACACAACATTAAAAATTTTTGTTCAAAAATTGTTTTTAAATTTTGAATAGTAGAATTGATAAGGTGATGTAAAACATGAAATTGGATTTTGGGTCATCATTTTTTAAAAATTCAGGGCTTGACTTCCGTTTCTTCGAACCCCTAGAATGCCTGGGGGCAGGGATTCCCCTTTTCAAGTCCCAGTAATCAGCCTCATGACTGCACCCCACGTCCCATACCTGGTCTCCTCACCTTTTATGTCCCGATGGGAAATTTTCCCCTTGCTCGTCGCTCCTTGATCCCGTTCTCAGGAAACCGTCCTTGTGAGAATAAGTAATGCATTTGATGCTCATGCGCAAACCGAGGTTTTTGAAAAACAGTCGCATTTGGGGAAAATTTTTTGCGTGTTCCGGCCTTGTTTTTGCCAAGAAAGTTCTTCACGACCCAAAAAAAAGCCTTTCCCGCTTTTCCCGTTCCACTTTGTTCATTGACGTCAATAAACCCCCCAGTGCGGCGCCTTAAAAATATAATTTATCTTCATTTTTTTCAAACTCTGGATCTCTGATGAGCTGACGGAGTTGAGGACCGTCAAAGATGCCAGCTTTCAACTTTTCCATGGTCAATCCTGGAAAAGCGTGGCACAAGTAGGTGAAGCAGCCACCATCCTTGTCCAGAGCTTTGGTGAACTGTTTGATCAAGCCGAGCTTAATGTGCAGCGGTGGGAAAAGTATCCTGTCTCTGTCCACCAGAGGGTTGTTTATGACGTTCCTTGCTCTGCAAGGCACCAGTTCCTCCCGTACAGGCCAGTCCTTCTTCGTGTAATGCTGAGCTCGGTCCTGACTATCCCACATGCACAGAAAGCACGGGTACTTGGTGAACCCGGACTGTTGTCCCAACAAAAAGTTCACCATCCTTAGGTCAACACAAATCAACCACTCATGCTGATCATAACGAATTTTCTCCAGCACGTACTTCACCGCTTCATACTTCTCTTTCAGTGTAGTCGAGTGAGCGAGGGGTACAGAGGCAAACTGGTTGCCGTGGTGCAGCAGAACACATTTCAGCGATCGCTTGCAGCTGTCAATGAACAGTCTCCAATCTTCGGGTTGGTACTGTGGCACTCCAAGCTTGTGCAGAAGCTGCGCAATATTGTACAGTACACCAAGTCCTTCTCTTCAGAGAAAAAATGGAGGTACTCTTGATGTCTGTTGCGGTAGAAGGTGATGCGAGCACTGTCAGAGAGGAGGTTGTTTTCCTTCAATCTGGATGCCAACAGTTCGGCAGAGGACTTTGACAAGCTGAGATCGCGAACTAGATCATTTAGCTCCTTGTGGGAAAAAGGATGTGGAGCATCATCGTCAAGAACCACTTCTTCTTCTTCATTTTCTTCAACACTGGAGGAATCTTCCTCACTAATGTCAGGAAGTTCTCCAAAGACAGGTACTGGAATTTTATCACAATGAG
>JACEEZ010004967.1:87500-155362 GCA_016584305.1 Chionoecetes opilio
AGGCATGGCCGTGGATTAGTTACAGAGGACTCGTGTCTCACAGGGGACGCTGAACACACACACGCACGCACGTATACACACACACACACACACACACACACACACACACACACACACACACACACACACACAACACACACACACATACACATACACACACACACGCTCACACACACAAACGCACACACAAAGGGACAAAGTATATGTACAATCAACAGCCACCAAAGTGTGGATGGCAGCAAGAAGGATCTCCAAGTTATCATTCGAGAGTAAATGTGTACAAATCTGCATTAAGTTCTGCCCCTGTGGTAATAAGTCTGTCACTGTGGGGCACTGAAGGCAGTAGTGGTCAAGGGTGTAGGAGTTGGGACGGTTACACAGTTTACAGGAGGAGTAGTGTGGCACGTCCTCTGCTTGGGAGACCTGCCACACTGGCCGGTACCCCAACCTGAGGCGAGCACTGACAACATTGTGCCGACGTACCATGAGCCCATGTCGGCGATACTTGTGTTTGCACCGAAGAAAGTTGTCATGGTGCTGTATGGACACACTGGTGGCCCTGTCTGCGTCCCTGCGATGCACAGTTATGGCGTGAGCAGCTGAGTATATGCTGTTTCGAAGGCAGCGGAGGGAGGGCACAGCATTCGCATCATCCAAGCCCAGCGCACAGGCCACCTTGGCAAGTCGATCCACCGTGTCATTACCATCCAGCCCGATGTGAGAAGGCGTCCACACGAAGAACACGACAAGAGAGGCATCGTGGGCGATGGCGAGTTGACACAGTATGTCCGTACAACATTGCCACCGCTGGGTCTTGGCGAGGAGAGGGCGTAAAGAGCCGACTGGGAGTCAAAGACTATTGCCCCATTCGCTCGTCGTTGAACAAGTAGAGTTACTGCATCCAGGATGCCGTGAAGTTCGCAGAAGATGGAGCTCGATGAGTTAGGTAGCCTACGGTCGAGCCATTCTTCCTCCCCAGGTGGCTCCATGGTGGGGGAGAACATGGCACACGCTGCACTCCCGTCTGCCTGCACTGAGCCGTCAACATAGATGTGGGGTGCAGCTGGGACTGACGTAGACACTCCGGCGATGGTCTCCAGGGCTAATTGTTTCTGCAGGAGGGGAGGGACGTCTTTGGAGGTCGGTGTAAAAGAGAGAGAGAGAGAGAGAGAGAGAGAGAGAGAGAGAGAGAGAGAGAGAGAGAGAGAGAGAGAGAGAGAGAGAGAGAGAGAGAGAGAGAGAGAGAGAGAGAGAGAGAGAGAGAAGGGAAAGGAAGGAGAGAGAGAGAGAGAGAGAGAGAGAGAGAGAGAGAGAGAGAGAGAGAGAGAGAGAGAGAGAGAGAGAGAGAGAGAGAGAGAGAGAGAGAGAGAGAGAGAGAGAGAGAGAGAGAGAGAGAGAGAGAGAGAGAGAGAGAGAGAGAGAGAGAGAGAGAGAGAGAGAGAGAGAGAGAGAGAGAGAGGAGAGAGAGAGAGAGAGAGAGAGAGAGAAGGCACAACTGTCTTGTGTCCATAAAGGATGCATGCATGTGGCATATCGCAAAAAAAATCTATCAGAAACACCCAAAAATCTTCAAGTACTATATTTATCTCTTGTGTTTACGTGCTTCTGATCAGCGCGGGAAGAGGAGCCTTCCACTTGTGACGTCACCGAGCCGTGGCGCATCTTCTGCTTGACGTGAGGGGCGAGGAAGCTCGGGGAATTTGCAGATTTTGATTGCGGATTATTTAAAAACGGCTGACTGGATGCAAAAAGTGACGACATATTGTTGATATACTCATTAATGGCTTTAATTTGATTGCATTGAATCAGGAATGATGAAATGGTCTGGACGATTACTTTAAAAGGAGGCTAGATAATTTCATGGATGAGGATGAAAAGGTAGTGTTATAAGTAACAGGAACGTATACCTCGTGTAGGTCTCGCGGCCTCTTGTAGCTTCCTTATTTTCTTATGTTCTTATGTTCTTATAATAATTTGAATGTCTTTGATCATTCATGTGTCAAGCGCTTAATCAAGACCGTTGAAATATAACACACGCACACACGATTTGGAAGGGCAGTCAGTATAAGGAATTACGTAAATTCAGGGGAAACCAATGACGGAGGTCCTGGAAAGTCCCGGTAAAATTAGATGTTGGATCTTAAATTCCCGCTCCCCCTAAATTGCCCCACTCCCACTCCCTCACAGTGTTGCCAGCCACGGGGACTTTTTCCCAGATTTGGGGATTTTGAGACACGAATGGGGAAATAAACCCTTAATTTGGGGATATTTTCTCTTAAAATTCTCTTACCACTGCCTTTTATGTATGGTACATCCCCTACAAACAGAAAATTAAATGTAGGGGACATGATATATTGCCTTGTATGTTTGATTTTGTCATATAGATAGGAAACATTCTGATAAAAATTTAAATTACTTTACCGTAGTAGTTTTTAGTGTCAAGTGGGTAATTAATTTACCGTAAAAACCTCAAAGAAATATATGCAACTGCAGCTTTTTCATGCCTACACTTATAATATATATATATAATATATATCAGATTTAGATTCAGAATGATAAGTATGGAAGACATGTTGTGCACATTGAATGTTTATATATCCACAAAAAGAACTTAGCTATCTTTTACCGGAAGGAATTGAAGATTACTTTGAAGATAAGTTATTTTGTATGTAAAATTGTAATTATAATGTAGAGCCCTCATAAAGTATAGTAACTACACTACAACTTTTTTTGATATCAACACTGATGTGTAGCCTATTATATTAACACTGCATTAATAATATATATAGCTATATATAATTGATTTTCTTATTTGGTAGTACATCTTGATATTTCAGGGTGACAAAGACACTCGTCATACTTGGGGTTGTTTATGCGCAACGTTTCGCCAAGGCACTTGGCATCATCAGGCTAAAAATAGTTAAAAATTTAATATATTGCAATGCTAAAAAGCGAACATCTAAAAAATTTATTCTAAGAAACAATAAAATATTCCTATATTATCTAAAATTACTAACTAATAAATAAAATATAATTTGTACTTGACGGACCTTGGTGTGTGTGCTGTCTGAGTTGGTAGAGGACTGAATGAACACTAGTTTCGTGGGTAACATTTCAGCTTGTGTGGGGCGATCGAACCGAGAGTCGGGCAATCGAAACAGTGGTAGTCATTTGAGTATATGTAGTTGGTGTGAAATGACTTGGTTATTAAGATCAGGGGACAAATGCTTGATGTGTATAGCTTCTAATAATTTAGTGTCACTAGGGTAGTGTGCCTTGGATAGGATACTGAAGTCATTCATAGAAAAAGGGTGATCTAAATCATGTGAGTGTGAGCGGATTGCAGATTGCGAAGGTGAAGAAATGGGTCGACCAGTACGTGCAGAAACACCTTTATGCTCAGAAAGCCTAAGGGTTAGATTCCTTGTCGTCTCGCCGACGTATCTAGCGTTACAACTAGAACATTTGAATTCGTAAATTATGTTAGAAATAAGGGCTTTAGGTATAGAGTCTTTATATTTGAAATGAGTTCTTGAGGTAAATGAATTAGTAAAAATAAATTTAAATTTTGAGTTAGGAAGAATTTCAAATGTTCTAGTTGTAACGCTAGATACGTCGGCGAGACGACAAGGAATCTAACCCTTAGGCTTTCTGAGCATAAAGGTGTTTCTGCACGTACTGGTCGACCCATTTCTTCACCTTCGCAATCTGCAATCCGCTCACACTCACATGATTTAGATCACCCTTTTTCTATGAATGACTTCAGTATCCTATCCAAGGCACACTACCCTAGTGACACTAAATTATTAGAAGCTATACACATCAAGCATTTGTCCCCTGATCTTAATAACCAAGTCATTTCACACCAACTACATATACTCAAATGACTACCACTGTTTCGATTGCCCGACTCTCGGTTCGATCGCCCCACACAAGCTGAAATGTTACCCACGAAACTAGTGTTCATTCAGTCCTCTACCAACTCAGACAGCACACACACCAAGGTCCGTTAAGTACAAATTATATTTTATTTATTAGTTAGTAATTTTAGATAATATAGGAATATTTTATTGTTTCTTAGAAATAAAAAATTTTAGATGTTCGCTTTTTAGCATTGCAATATATTAAATTTTTAACTATTTTTAGCCTGATGATGCCAAGTGCCTTTGGCGAAACGTTGCGCATAAACAACCCCAAGTATGACGAGTGTCTTTGTCACCCTGAAATATCTAGCTATATATATTGTTACGCTCGTAGAAAATGTCCGTATGTCTGTGTGTATTTGATGTGTGAGAGGGTATATAGTGACGGCACTGATAAAAATATAGTCTAAATATATATATATATATATATATTATCGCGTAAGCCTCCAGTGTTTGAGAGACATAGCAATTTAGACAGTGTAATACATGTGAGCCTCTTTCTCCAACCATCCGTACAAGTGTAATGTGAGTTCCACCAATATATTTGTCAAAGTGTCATCAGTGTTCTCAGTGATCCTTCCCCCTGTTGTATGATAAACAGGGGCGTAGCTAGGCATTTTGGGGCCCGGGGGGCTTAGTTCCTGGAGGGGCCCCCTCTAAAGTTTGCAGGTGTTTGGGGGGGGGGGCGAGCGAAGCGAGCCCAACCAGCTGAATGGTTTCGGGAAATTTTTGGAAAATTAACATATTTTGGTGCATTTTGAAACTTTCTGAGACTTCTTTCAATGCCCATAAATCCTTTTTAATCCGAATTAAGGGGAGAGTCCGCCGTGAAAATATGAAAATAATTTTTTTAAATACGAATTTGAATTATGGTTTATGGCAACACCCTATCCTTTGACTTTCGAATGGTGGAATTTTTTTCAGTCGGACATAAATTTAAATGCCCATAGCGAGGGGCATTTAAACTTTCAAAACTTGTAAAAATAAAAAAATAAAAAAATAAAATATGGATAATTTTCCCATATATCAAAACTAAGCCTTTAAAAAAACAACAACAACAGCAATCTTCAGGGTGAAGTTTGTTACCCAGGTAACAATTCTGGAACACAATTTTGGATATGAAAAGTGCAACCTGTTCACAAATTTTTTTGGAACAAATGTATACATCCAAAAAGGACTAGAAAAGAGAGAAAAGAGAATAATTACACCGAATAAGACAATAAACAAGAAGAGGAAGACAGACAAAGGAATTCCAACCGAAAGCTATGCACCTGGTGAATTTTGATCGAACCTTGCAACAATTAGAGAGAACTGAAACTCGAGAAATGCCAGTGGTCGCTGGCAGTTTTAACTCAAAGGTTGGTCTACTGTGTTTTGGCTCCGCGACTAATATTTTTCATAAATTAATTTCGCGATAAACATTGATGCACCGCATCTGAATACCAAAAAATATAGTTCTTCTGTTGTTCTACTAATTATATGGATGACATTCATTACGATGGAACGTTCTATAATAGCAATTTAATGCAAATTACTCGCCTCGAGTAGCAAAGCTTAATATATTTTTTACATGTATATTGTGGCATGTAAAATTTGAGTGATGTTCACACTGTTTTCTAAGACAGTACTGCTGCGTCTGGCAAACGCTTGTCAAAATACAATAAGCAATGCCTTGGAAAAACGAAGAATAAAGAATGCCGAAATCGGCTTGTTGCTGCGACAATGTAGGTTATAATTGTGGAGGCGACACGCCGCGGCGGGGAGTGGTGGGCGGGGAGATTGTGGCGGGGAGATTGAATCAAAACATTGCCCCTTCACGCGTCGACTCATTGCACTTCCAGGCTTTCTATCTGATTGATACACAATAATAACAGGAAAATATGACTGCCTAGGTATAGATAACTTCTAAACATACGTTATTGACTATATAATATCATAGAGTAACATTTACCTCGCCTCCTCAACTATAACCTACTTGGTTATTTGGTTAAATGCATGTTTTACAGACTCAGGCTTCTATACAATATACATATAGAAGAAAATCGTTCTTAAAATTATACTTTTGTGTTTTAAGTGCAGTGGAATAAGCCCATATTTTTCTTTCAAGTTGACCAACTTTTCACCAAATTGTGAGTTAAAACTGCCAGCGACCACTGGCATTTCGGAGTTGCAGTTCTCTCTAATTGAGAGGCGTGGCGCGCCCTGACACCCTCGCCTTTGAGCGATTAATTAATACCTTTATAAGGGAGTACAAGGTGCAGATCCTTTTATGCATGCATTGATATGTGATTACTGATTCCATAAAATGCATATGCAAGTAGCATTGACAGTATAGTACCTTCACTGGAGCGCAGAAACTTTAGCAAAACTTCAAACTTGTTTTTCTCAAAACTAGTATAAAATGAACATAAAATTATTTTCTGCTTTTATTTTTGGCACGATTTTCACGAAACTTTAGGACACACAAAATCAAATATCGAAGAAAAATCGGCCCAATTTTTTTTAAAGGCGTAGTTTTGATATATGGGAAAGTTATCCAAAAAAAATTTTTTTTTTTTTTTTTTTTACAAGTTAACGAAAACAGTTTAAAAAAAAAAAACAAGACAAATTGTTAGAATAACAATGAATTATCAGATGCGCATGACACAAGGAAATCGGTCAAAAAATGGCTGAGAGAAATAAATTCAAAATTTCATCACAAACCGAAAAAATTATTTTCCTTAAATTTTTCAAATTTTTCCTTTCATCTGATCAGCTTGAAATTTTCATGTGATAACAAGGGTAATAATATACACAACATATACATTATTCATGACCGTAGATGCAATTTTTAATTCATGGGGGACTCTCCCCTTAAAAAGCCTACGATGGTACTCAAAAGATACAGATTAAATTAAACACAAACCCCAAGGAGTTTAAACAAGTTTGTAGAGGATCACAGGAGTTTTGTTTGATTGAGTGATGCATTTTTGGGCCCCTCTCTCTTGGGGGCCCGGGGGGCGATTTCAAACAGCCCCCTCCCCCTCCCCCCTCCCTTAGCTACGCCACTGATGATAAAGGTGCCATCAGCGGTGAAAGCCACTCGCCTCAGGTATTTCCGCCGAATCTTCGTCAGTAGGAAAGTAATTACGTGAGGCCGCGCCCTGTGTGGTATCTTGGCGCCCTTGTGTGATAGAAAGGTGAGTGTCCTGCGTAGCAATATATATATATATATATATATATATATATATATATATATATATATATATATATATATATATATATATATATATATATATATATATATATCCTATACACACACACACACACATACACACACATAACATAGTTTTTGTGAGTGTAGCTCCTACAGTTCTGTGAGAGATGGGGACTTTTGGGGATTTTTTGGCCACACGTTTGGAGACTTTTGAAGTGAACTGGTTGGCAACACTGCTCCCTCAGTATGCTGGGAGCAATGGGAAGCCCGCAGAGCGTTGACGTCACTGCCGTGGCGTTGAGTTGATTATAACCGGTCAGCAGACCGGTTATAGTAGCCTACAGAGAGACTGCCCAGCAAGGCTTTTGGTGCGTGCCTGTGATCAGTGTCAGTGTCTCGCGAATCTACTGGGAAGCATATTCGTTAGCCGTGCAGTAAGACTCTGGGTAAGGCACCTCCCTTTAACCTGCCATTACGGGGAACGTCGGTGTCCTTTGCTTTGTTTATTGTTTATCACATCTCCTTACGTCCTGTTGTAAGTCTCAGGGTAGTTCAGGACGGACACATGATTATATTCGATTCTCATGAATGGTGATTTGTGTGTTTTGGTTGGGTTGTTTCTTAAATAACAGGCTGTTGCGGGAAATTGTATTGCTAGCAATCAACTCATTTTTGTCCAACCCGGTGTCGCTTTCCCAGCAGTCTGTGTATTCCGTGGAGTCCACCTTTTTTAACCAACAAAAGAAAACGCGAACTGCGCATGCGCGGAGGCGAATGTTTACTAACAAAAGACTTGTTGATCAACAAAGCCGGGACCGGATGTTCGAACGTTCGTAACGGTCTCTAAGATCATCTTAGCACTAAGATTTATCTTAGAGCGTTCGTAACGCGTTAAGATGTATTTTCAAACAATCTTTAGGGTCGCATGATGAAGGTTTTTCTAATATACAAGTCATCTAAAGTTATGTTGAGTTGTTTATTGTTGGTCAGGACGTTGATAGGGGAATGTGAAGGGTGCAATGAATGGTATGCTGCTGAATGCCTATAGGTGACTGGAATGAGTGAAGTGCAAATAATAAAGAAATGTGTCTTGTGCTAGAAGTGTATAGAGAAGATGATCAAAGGAAGGGAGAGGAAGATGCGGGAAGGAGAATAGGAGACAAGGATGAGATGGAGAGAATGAGTCAAGTGAAGGATACGGATGGCGGTGGCATAAAGTGAGATTGGAACGAATGAATGATAGTGGGTGGTGGGTACGCAAGGTGTATGAATGGAATGGATAGAGAAGCAGATTATGTAAAATGAGTGCTGGAACGGTAGATAAACTAGGTAACCTTGATGTGTGTGTTTAGGGAAGGAAAGGACTAGTGCGTGTAATGCATGTACTGTAGGTGGAAAAGGGAAATACATAAAGGTATAAGTGCAGTTTAAACCAATACAATACAACACAACCAATCGGTGGTTTTAAGTATCCTGAACGTTTCGTTTTCATCATAGGGAATATTGGGGCTCTGGGGGGGCCCCCAATATTCCCCCCCTAAACTCACTGGTTAACCTAACCAGTGAGGTTAGGTTACGTAATCAATGCCCGGGTTAGGTTCGCAATCAATGCACATGTTAGTTAACTAGCAGTGGGGTCTTTGGGGGGCGTTGCCCCCCAGTTATGTCAGAAGAGTATTGGTCAAAAAGAAGTATTGGTTGAAACTGCATATTAACCTAAATAAGTATGTGGAGGATAAAGGAATGTGTGATTGGTGAGCAAGGATGTCTGAGAAGAGTAGGTACACTTGAATGGTATATGAGTAAAGCGAAACTTATGAATGAATGGTTCAATGATGGAAGCTGGGGTAGTGAGATGTTATTCTAAGCAAGACCAGACCACTGGTGTATGGTAGGGTGTATAGATGGATGAATGTAGGGAGCAAGTTGTGTAAGATGAGGGATGAGGGATCAGATGAGACAGTGCAGCACTTGGTACTGTATTGCAGGAGATATGATAGCGAGAGAAGAGCTGTTATATGTAGCTATATGTGGTCATGAATGAGGGAGGGATGGCCAACTGGAATGAAATGCAACTGTTATAAGGTACTAACAGGGATAATAATTTCTACTTGTAAATATAATTTATAACGGAAACGGACTACTGCACAATATAGTGAAACAAAAATAATACAGAAAAAATAAGCTGTAATTAAGGCTTGTGGAGCTCGCCAACTCCTGCGGAATATTAACCGGCTGGGCTATGCAGCAAAGGAAAATTGTGGGGTTAATGCACAAAAATCACTAGAATGCAGGCTTTCATTTCAACCTAACCCATCTACTGTAATATGTAAAGTCAGTATTATTTCGGTACTGAGCTGGGGGGGGAATCCCCCCAGCTCATTCACTAACCTAGCCCAGACATATAGGCAACTGGCTAACATAACCTAACCACATAACATAACATAACTATTCAGGCCACTACACTGAATATTAAGATACCGTTCCAAATGTCCATAAATCTTGATTAGATAGGCAACTTGCGGAGAACTGGGTGCTAGCGACCAATATTTTATGTTATTTTAACCACAATAAGGCAATCTTAAGTGTTCTTATGTTGGAAATCAGGTTTTCACTATAGTCCAGTCATATATTGTAGTTGAACCCGGAAATAAATGCAAAAGAAATGCTTTCACTTGCATGATGTTAAGATACACCCCAACAATACCAGAAAAAAATGACACGTTAATATACTGTGCGGAAATGCCTCAAAATTGCATTATTGTGAAAATTAGGTTCCGCCATTGAGGAAAGTTGAGAAAGAAAAAACACATTTATAGCCATAACTTCCTTATTACTCATCCAAATCAGTTCATTCAAGTTCCTAACCCTATGTTTTGAAAGTCAAGGAACAATATTAAGCCATCAAATTATATTACAGACCACTCCTTGCATGGGATATATGCCAATAAGGACCTGCTATTATGAAAAAATAGATAAAAAGCAAAACCATTCTTATTACTCCTTGGAATATGTTAATTCTGCTTGCATATCGTTACATGTAGAGAATTTGAGTTTGACAGAGGTGTGTCACACAAGTACCTATGCTAATAATACAAAGTTAAACTCATCCTGTCATGAAGAGCTACACATGCAGACTCCTCGGCATCTAGTACGTAAGCAGACTGTATAACTTTTTGTGCAATATTTTGTGTTAGCCATACTTAATTGCTGTTAACAGGGGTTCTTTTCTCCTTCTTTCTGGCTTAGGACAGACAGTGAATTTTCACTGGCGGAGTTACCACCCCTACGCCCAACCATACACCCAAAGTGCATAGACGTTAAGTTGTTACTATTGAATGGAATGTCTTAATATGAAATGAAAATTTGTTGCCTATTGTGATTCATCATCCTGATCCAAGTCTGGTATAGGAGAATTCGTGCAGCTTTCACCTTTGCACTGTCCGCATGCTATTGTACACATCAGTCCGTGTGCATGGCAAGTGCATCTTCTGGTACTACATCCAGCCTTGCAGTTGCAAAAGACACATTTCAGGAGTTCTTTGGGGGCTGGGTCCAGGTCTGTCATAACTGGAAGGAGAAGATCACCTCTTTTTTGTCCATCCATAGTCAGCTGGTTCCAGAGCCCCAGAATATCCCTTCCATTCTTGAATCTGAAAGTAGACCATCAGACTGTGATATTGTGATGAAGCTGATGTTGGTGGTAAACTCTGAGGCTCGACAAACTTCAAACTTTTGGCAGCCTTTTCACAAAATCTTCTATATCGTAAGCTGCCCAGTCCTTCATCCTCAGAGCCCTTGTATAAGGCAACAAGTGCCTTTTCTCTTAGTTTTCTGATGTCCTCTTTGGATAGATCTTGCTTGGCTAATTCATCTGAGAGTTCTGCAAAGTATGAACTTTTGATGGCCATTTTCAGTGCTGCACCTTTTTCAAATGCCAAATGGCTGAGATGTGGTGTCGCATCCAAGTATTGCATGTATGAACAAGAGTCTTGAGCAGATATCGAGGCCTAACACTGATTTAGTACTTTTGATATCCCAGACACGTTGTTTGGTTGAGGTCTTCTTTGGTTCTGGGATGAAGTACATTTCATGTGTTGCCATATACGAATGAATACAGGAGCACAAGAAGGTCGGTGTCATCACCCACTACCATAGTATCACTTGTCTTTGCTGACTCAACTGCAGTTTGTGCTATCAGAAGGTCAGCATCACCATTTGCATTAACTATTTTGCATCCAGCTTTCACAAGGGATTCACTAAGGAGGTTAATGAACTTTTGTTTGTTTTTCTTGTTGGCAAGGAATTCATGTTTCTTGAGGTTATTTATTGTTCTGGCTGTGAGGTTTACCGTCAGCCCAATTTTGGATCCATTTCTCCTCTGGGGAGTTGAATCTTTTATAGATGGTCCATCTTCATACCCATCAAAGACAACTGTTACAGCCTGGTATCTCTTGGTGACATAATCAACATATAGCTGGCAAAGACTTTGGAAATCTAAGCCCTACAGCAAACACAAAGACGGAGGGCCTCCGGAGGCCCTCCGTATGTCTTATCGGCGGCCCGACGGAAGTGTACGACGTAGGGCCGCTGGGAATTTGCTCAGAGGCTCACCGGCGGGCCGCTCCCAGCGGCCCGCCGTAGGGCATATGACCATTTGCCGCTGTTATATTAACTGATTGAGGAATATTTATGGTTATACTTTCTAAGTATATTGCAGATATAGTAATGTTTTAAGGGGTGTTGCACAACCCATTAGCCGATTAATAGACTAATGGGCTGTTCAACACTTATAAAAACATTACTATATAATGCAATATGCTTAGAAAATTTAACCAGAAATATTCCTGTGTCGTTATCCAGTAATACGATGAAAAGGAGATTGCTAGGATCATAATTGCTACGGACATTGTTTATTTCATAAGTACAAAAACATTTTCGTTATTGAGTTTACATGCTGGTGTACGTGGAACACTGAACGGCGTGAACAGCCATGTAGAAGGATATAGGTTGCGGCGAACAACATAACAACATCCACCCACTCGTGCGTTTTCCAACTAACTGATTATTTTCACTCAGACACAGCGCCAGGCGCCGTCAAGGAATTCCTAAAAAAACGTGTCGTACTGCAATTATTTATATTATTCAGTCTATTTCGATATAATGAAGGAGCGAAAACATGTTATAACTAAGTTCTCATTATGTTATCGAGTGGTTAAGGGTGACAATTTAGGCCTTTTGTGGGTTTTTAACCCTTTGTAATGGCTATCGTACGTCTGGCAGTTTAGTACATTGATAGCTGGGAAAAAATTTCAAATACTATTCTATTCTAAATCATGATATTATTCATATGTTAATTCCATCATCTACATATTCCTTATTAGGTGTACCGTTGAGTATTGATATGTGTTGATAATATGTCTGAAGTTATTGAAATTAGGGAAAATATGACCTTGTGTTATTCCGTAATAATCTTCGCCGCGGTTAATCAAGTGTTATTTTTATATGATACTAGCTACACACACAGACTAACTGATAACCTTTTTCCATGTAAACTCCTTCCTATGTACGTATCTCATCTTTATTTCTATGTATCTATGGGTGTTCCTGATAAAGCTGGAAATATTTGAAATAAACTGATATATGATAATTTCTATAAATTATTATAAAAACTTTTATAACAATTTTTAATAGCTTGAACAGGCTAATAATAGTGATGGTACCGATATTGAGATACTATGTATATTACTGAGTTAATATATATAATATGAAATTAATATTTCCCACTTACAAATACCTACTAGCTGGCCTCCGGAGGATTGACGTCAATTTGCCGCTGCTTGTCACTACTGATGTAATACTACATCAAGATAATCATATAACTGTTGTTTCAAAATGTTTACACATAGAACTATTCAATTCTTGAAATTCTGTACATTAATTTTCAACATAGTAAATTATCCCGTCTGAAAATACACCAGCGGGCCTCCGGAGGGCTGACGGAGGTAAATTTGCCGCCGGCGGCCGCCGTTCGCCGCTCTACGGCCTACGTCGGCCCGCCGGTGATGGTTAGCTGGGCTGTTTCCAAGGTACACGCTGCAGTAATGCACCACCATCCAGTATGTATGCTTTACTATTGTTCACTGACTTCTCTCTCTGTTGATTTGATGGCTGATCATCTGTGTGAGGATGAGACTTTTGGCAGAGTTCCCAGATGGTATCTGCAAGAATTGGTTTGTTTGCTTGTCTTGGCATAGCTGACGAATCAAACAGAGCTGTTTTTGGAGTCCATTCCAACCTGTTTTGCTTGGTCAGCATTCACAGATGTTGTTGCAAGGACACTACTAGCAATGCTGCGTAGAGCGGGATCAGGTGAGAAGGGATTCCAGTCCTTCAGAGTCTCAAGATGAACAAACGTGTCTTTGACATCCCGTAATTGTCTAGCACTGCCCATGTCTTAATTTGTGTTATTCACTATTTTCGAAGATGATTCCTGTAAATTCCTGCATCGCTTGCTTTATGTCTGCACACGCTGGCATTGACATGATCCAGATTAATCGTTGCATCTCTGTCATTCCTCTTCCCCTGGCCATTCCACCACTTGTCTTTAGGTTCCTCATCAGCACTTGTTCAATAACTAGGTCTGTTGACAGCCCTGACCAATAACGATTAGCTCTTCTTATTACATGGTATCCACCCATGAACTTGCTATAAACATCTGGATGCTGGTCTCTAAGTTCATCCATCATTTGAAGGTAGAGGTACGCAGATTTTGTGGAATCTTTGTGGTTTGTGAAATCTATGTAGAAAATTCTTTTTGACACAGTCATAGGTCTTAAAGTAGTCGTCCAGACCCATTTTTTTTTTGCCTAATTATGTTGACTGTACATTCAAAACACCTAATCCACCAAAAATAATTGATTTCCAGGCCTTATTTCCGTAAAAACACGACTTTTGTAAAAAGCGCGCGAAAAAAAAAATCTTCCCTCCAACAGGGCTACGACTGTTATTGATGACGTCAGAATAGGGACGCCCGCAGACACTCTGTCTGACACCTGTCGGCAAATGTTATGATGACCGATTGTACTTCGGTGTCAGAGTGAATCTGTCGCTGTGACCGACACTCTTCCCACACACACGCCTGCACACACGCCTGCGCACCAACACCCTTCCTGCACACACACACACATACACACACAACACACACGTGTGTGGAGGGCGTGTGTGCAGGCGTGTGTGTGGGAAGTAGGCGTGTGTGTAAGAAGGGTGTCGGTGTGCAGACGTGTGTGCAGGCGTGTGTGTGGGAAGGGTGTCGGTGTGCAGGCGTGTGTGTGGGAAGGAAGCGTGTGTGTGGGAAGGAGGCGTGTGTGTGGGAAGGAGGCGTGTGTGCAGGCGTGTGTGTGTGCAGGCGTCTGTGTGGGAAGGGGTGTCGGTGTGCAGGCGTGTGTGTGGGAAGGAAGCGTGTCTGCAGGCGTGTGTGTGGGAAGGAGGCGTGTGTGCAGGCGTGTGTGTGGGAAGGAGGCGTGTATGCAAGCGTGTGTGTGGGAAGGAGGCGTGTGTGCAGGCGTGGGTAAAACTTTGGAAGAAGTCCTTCACCCCTATCTTTTTTTTCTTCCCCCTATAGCCAACAAGCCTGGGGAACTGGCGGGAATACGGGGTTTTTGGGTGGGGGAAGCAAATATAAGTGATTTATGGCTCCCCAAAAAAATCATCAAAGTCACTATATGTAAAAATCTAACCTAACCTAACCTTAACCACAAAGTATACCTAACCTAACCTAACCTAACCTAACCTTAACCACAAAGTATACCTAACCTAACCTTAACCACAAAGTATACCTAACCTAACCTAACCTTAACCACAAAGTATACCTAACCTAACCTAACCTTAACCACAAAGTATACCTAACCTAACCTAACCTTAATCACAAAGTATACCTAACCTAACCTAACCTTAACCACAAAGTATACCTAACCTAACCTTAACCACAAAGTATACCTAACCTAACCTAGCCTAACCTTAACCACAAAGTATACCTAACCTAACCTTAACCACAAAGTATACCTAACCTAACCTAACCTAACCTAACCTTAACCACAAAGTATACCTAACCTAACCTAACCTTAACCACAAAGTATACCTAACCTAACCTAACCTTAACCACAAAGTATACCTAACCTAACCTAACCTAACCTTAACCACAAAGTATACCTAACCTAACCTAACCTTAACCACAAAGTATACCTAGCCTAACCTAACCTTAACCACAAAGTATACCTAACCTAGCCTAACCTAACCTTAACCACAAAGTATACCTAACCTAACCTAACCTTAACCACAAAGTATACCTAACCTAACCTAACCTTAACCACAAAGTATACCTAACCTAACCTAACCTTAACCACAAAGTATACCTAACCTAACCTAACCTTAACCACAAAGTATACCTAACCTAACCTTAACCACAAAGTATACCTAACCTAACCTAACCTTAACCACAAAGTATACCTAACCTAACCTTGTAACTAGGTGGAGTGTTCATAGCTTATGGTTGAACTGGAATGAAGGATACTCATTTTGTCAGTTCAGGTTATTTATTGCATAAAAATCTGGAGTATATATACAAAATTTCAGGTTTCATAAATGGTGATTTTCAAGGTGTATGTAAAACTCGCCAAGACATGCGAGTTTCACCAAAGACACTTCCAGTATATATTGCTGGTGACACGTTGTATATAATTGATTATATTGATAAGCTGATAACAGTGCAAACACATGATAATTACAATAACAATTATTGAAGACTACAAAATAGAATAGTCCCCGTGCTACGCTGATTCTCTGTTAGAGACCGCACTGTAGAGTACGGAAACATGGTAAGACTGAAAGGGGTGACTATTTTAGTCGCTACAGTACCCCCCCCTAGTGACGCGGGAGGAGGAACGAGACTTTGGTTGGTGGAGCGGTGCTGCTGGTGTTTCTGTTGCCGATTTGATGTGGAGGGCTGTGGTGACCAGTTGCTGGCTTGGCAGTGTTGCCGCCATGGCAGTGGTGCCGCCGGCTGTGTGCGGGCGTGGCAGTATTGCCGCCATGGCAGTGTTGCAGGCGTGGCGGTATTGCGGGCGTGGCAGTGTTACCGCCATGGCAGTGGTGCCGCCGGCTGTGAGTCGCGGGCGTGGCAGTGTTGACGCCATGGCAGTGGTGCCGCCGGCAGTGTTGCGGGCGTGGCAGTGTTACCGCCATGGCAGTGGTGCCGCCGGCTGTGAGTCGCGGGCGTGGCAGAGTTGTCGCCATGGCAGTGGTGCCGCCGGCAGTGTTGCGGGCGTGGCAGTGTTACCGCCATGGCAGTGGTGCCGCCGGCTGTGAGTCGCGGGCGTGGCAGTGTTGACGCCATGGCAGTGGTGCCGCCGGCAGTGTTGCGGGCGTGGCAGTGTTGACGCCATGGCAGTGGTGCCGCCGGCAGTGTTGCGGGCGTGGCAGTGTTACCGCCATGGCAGTGTTGGCGCCTGGTAGTGTTGCCGCCTGGTAATGAGTAATCCACAGGGCGGTGAGCAATCCAAAGGGCGGTGAGTAATCCACAGGACGGTGAGTAATCCATAGGGCGATGAGTAATCCATAGGGCGGCGAGCGGCGGCCGTGGAGTGAGTCACGTTAACACTGTGGAGTTGAGGGTTGAGTAATCCACAGGGCTGGTAATCCATAGGGCGGTGAGTGATCCACAGGGCGGTGAGTAATCCATAGGGCGGCGAGCGGCGGCCGTGGAGTGAGTCACTTTAACACTGTGGGGCTGAGGGTTGAGTAATCCACAGGGTTGTTGAGTAATCCATAGGGCGGCGAGCGGCGGCCGTGGAGTGATTCAATAACACCGTGGGGCTGCGCAGAATGCGCGTGAGGTCGTGCTGAGGGCGCAAGGAGGCGTCAGAGGGTGAAGTGGCTGCGCTGAGTGCACATAGGCCACTGAGGCGTTTGAGGAAGCAGGGCCCGCGCTAAACACGCATAAGGCCGCTGAGGACGCGGTGAGCCGTCTGGAGGGGGGCAGCGGCCGCGCTAAATGCGCATAGGCCGCAGTGAGGCCTCGGAGGAAGCAGGGCCCGCGCTAAATGCGCATAAGGCCGCTGAGGACGCAGTGAGGCGCCTGGCGGGGTAGTGGCCGCGCTGAATGCGCATAGGCCGCTGAGGACGCAGTAAGGCGTCTGAGGGCAAAAATGCCCTGAGGAAGGCACAGAAGGTGCCGGGGTTTGGGTGGGAAACCTGACTAGGTGGCGGCTACACGTATACGTGTACTTCTCCCTATCCCGCTTTCACCCTAGCGATCACCAGTGAAGCTGGAGGCTAGGAATATACAGCGGGAGCAATGGGACGAATGCTTCCGAAGACGCAGGTCCCACGACTAGGAGAGGTGTGCTCTTGTGTCCAGCAAAGCATAGAAATTGCATTTCTATGCCGAGATGGACAGCACCAGTTTAAGCCACCTAGGAACCATTAGCTTACACTCCAGGGTCACCATTTGTAACTAGGTGGAGTGTTCATAGCTTATGGTTGAACTGGAATGAAGGATACTCATTTTGTCAGTTCAGGTTATTTATTGCATAAAAATCTGGAGTATATATACAAAATTTCAGGTTTCATAAATGGTGATTTTCAAGTTGTATGTAAAACTCGCCAAGACATGCGAGTTTCACCAAAGACACTTCCAGTATATATTGCTGGTGACACGTTGTATATAATTGATTATATTGATAAGCTGATAACAGTGCAAACACATGATAATTACAATAACAATTATTGAAGACTACAAAATAGAATAGTCCCCGTGCTACGCTGATTCTCTGTTAGAGACCGCACTGTAGAGTACGGAAACATGGTAAGACTGAAAGGGGTGACTATTTTAGTCGCTACAACCTAACCTTAACCACAAAGTATACCTAACCTAACCTAACTGGACTTATAATTTTTTGAGGCACCTCATATTTCATAGCGGTCGTGTGGGTTAACCAAGGCTGAGCGCACGCTGGAACCTTTACAGATGTGAAGTATAATAAGCATACAATACAGTGCGGTAGTTCATTTCAGTCAAAGCCGGAAGGATGAGTTCCAAAGTATTTCCCAGGCGTGTGTGTGGGAAGGGTGTCGGTGTGCAGGCGTGTGTGTAGGAAGGAAGCGTGTGTGCAGGCGTGTGTGGGGGAAGGAGGCGTGTGTGGGGGAAGGAGGCGTGTGTGGGAAGGGTGTCGGTGTGCAGGCGTGAGTGTGGGAAGGGTGTCGGTGTGAAGGCGTGTGTGTGGGACGGAGGCGTGAGTGTGGGAAGGGGTGTCGGTGTGCAGGTGTGTGTGTGGGAAGGGTGTCGGTGTGCAGGCGTGTGTGTGGGAAGGAAGCATGCTGCACCCATAAAGGATGCATGCATGTGGCATATAGCAAAAAAAATCTATCAGAAACACCCAAATATCTTCAAGTACTATTATATTTATCTCTGTGTTTACGTGCCTCTGATCAGCGCGGGAAGATGAGCCTCCCTAATGGTACGTCACGGAGCCTGAGCCTGAGCGTCTGCAAATCTTGAGTGCGTTTTGAGAACTCGGGGAATTTGCAGATTTTGATTGCGGATTATTTAAAAACGGCTGACTGGATACAAAAAGTGACGACGTATTGTTGATATACTCGTCAATGGCTATGATTTGACTGCATTAAATCAGGAATGATGAAATGGTCTGGACGACTACTTTAACATACATATACATATATTAAGAAGTGGTCTCCAACAAATAATAATGGCATAATGATGTTCTTGACCTTCAAAACATAGGGTTAGGAACTTGAATGAACTGATTTGGATGAGTAATAAGGAAGTTATGGCTAAAAATGTGTTTTTCCTCAATGGCGGAACCTAATTTTCATAATAATACAATTTTGAGGCATTTCCGCACAGTATATTACGGTGTCATTTTTTCTGGTATTGTTGGGGTGTACCTTAACATCATGCACGTGAAAGCATTTCTTTTGCATTTCTTTCCGGGTTCGGCACTTATACGGCATAATTTTACTGGACTACTAATAAAACCAATGGTTTTGATATACTCATGTCCATACCATGAACATTGGTTAGAAGAAATAGTATTTGAAAGTATGATCTACTCATGTATGGTCCGACAGCCTTTAAGGAACTGTTACGTCAAAATGTTTGGGTGAATATATTTCTCCATTGATGCTGAAAGATTATAGATTGTGTGCACAAGGGTAGTATGATTTCATATTCCATAAAAACTATGATTAACACAATGGATAAGTTCGCCAACCAACATCTTAAACATAATAAACACGGCCTGCCTGCCAAAGTACGATGTTTGTATACTTTTTCATGAGTGACGTTCGCTGACGAAGCTAGTCGCTTGTGTTTACTAGGTAACTATAAGTGCCCTGGCGCAGGAACGTCGAGGAAACCATTGAACACTTGCTGCTGCAGTGTCCACGCCCCCAATACCACCGTGTATGGCTACACTCTCAAATCCTCGCCCTGAACGATACCACATTTGACCTTGTCGTACAATATCGAAAATTGCCGTACACTCATATCTGGCAATATATAAAGAATATGGTAACAAGCGTTCATTAATGCATTACTCTAAATTTCTACCATAATATAATGCTATATTGACTAAATGAGACGTACATCCCCCCACATATGTAAACAAAAAATTTATTTTCGACAAAAACAAGTGCCAGATTCATTCAATAGGCTACACAGCAAAACTATTCAGGAAAACTAAGTTTTGGCCTCGAAATCGGTGAAAGCCCACCACCGAAATTTTACCATAACCTTATCTAACCTATTTTACGTTGGGAAAGAACTAGAATTTTACCAGGTTAGGTTATATTGAGGTTATAAGTTTATAATTTTTTAGGTGGGTTCTTCTTTGAGATTCCGATTGTATCCGAAAATTTTCCGATTGCATCCAAAAATCCCCCGCAGAAAACGCCTAAAGACTGGTTGTCGTAGGACGCCTGGGAATGCCTTTGTTGATCAACAAGTCTTGTTTATAAATATACGCCTCTGCGCATGCGCAGTTCGCGTTATCTTTTATTGGTAAACAAAGGTGGACTGCACCGAATAAACAGACTGCTGGAAACGCGGCACCGGAACAAGGATAAATTTGTAAGGGTCTGTAACACTGTCTGCAGACAACTGTGACAAAGATAAAGGGTGAGTCTTGGTAGGTGTTTGGCTCAGCAGCAAGGGACACATCTGATAATAAAGGTTTTCCTTCTGGCAGGCCTCTCCGCTCTCTACCATGGTCACTCTAGCCATGAGAACCTCTCTACCCTTGCCGCCGCTGCTACTGCTTCTACTGCTGCTGGGCCTCGTCTTGGCCGCAACAGCACCAGGTGGGAAGAAGTCTAATGTTGGGATATAGGGAAAGGGTGGGTATTTGGGAAAGGGAAAGGCTGAAGGTTCATAAGTGGGAGGGTGATTGAAAAACACCGTATTGCTTCCTAGTCCTATTATGGATTTTCCCTTCCTCCAACGCTGGTTCCTGACTTGCGTCGAACACTTTGCCTAGTACGAAAAACTAGAAAAAATGGTATTTGAAATATAATGGATCACACTCGTAAAATGTAAATAACAACTCCGATGCTTCTGTGATCCTGACTTGTTTTCTTTTCAGCGGACCTGTCCAAATCGCCGCCCAGTGTAGACTTCATCGGCGGCAGACCTGCAGATACACCCAGCGTGGTAAGAGGATCACACCTTGTGACCGCCAGATGAAGTGTTGAAGTATCAACAGAAAATTTCATTGGAATAGCTCTAGTTTACAGGCTAATAATATATATATATATATATATATATATATATATATATATATATATCATATATATATATGATATATATATATATATATATATATATATATATATGCATATATATATATATATATATATATATATATATATATATATATATATATATATATATATATATATATATATATATATATTGCAACGAACCTTACCTTTCCTGTCCTCAGCTAGGCTCCTTTACACCTGCTCCGGGCTGCTCTCTTAAGATGCAGGGAAGCAGGCAGGTGCTTAAGACAGAGGGGACACGCGTAGCTCGTAAACAGGGCTCGTGCTAGGAATTGAGGTCTTACCAGGCTGGGTTCCCCTTCTCTGGCCGTTCACACATTCAGGGGGGTAGGGTGTAGGCAAACACAAGGTGTCCTTTCACGGTATTAATACACCACCGGCGATTCTGCCGGTGGTGTATTACTTCTCACACACACACACACACACAAAAAAAAAAAAAATAATAATAGTACGTGAATGAACAAGGCCGCTGTATGTACACCCTGCACAGAGGGCAAGAATAAAATACCAGGCCCAACAAAAACACAGGCGTAGACTCTACACCCCGGCGGCGCCAACTGCACGATTACTGCACCTGAAAGAACTGTGGGCGATGAATGACCCGCCCCGAGCATGTTGTGTAGCCCTCAGGAACGAAGCCGTCCATAGACGGCCCAGCATCGCTGTCCTCCGAAGGCGATTCTACGGCAGAGGCTGTAAGGTTGCCGGGAAGGGCAGGAGGCGTGGAGTCGGAAACCGCCAGATCTGCAGGAGGAAGCAACTGGTGGAGGGGGGGAAAGGGAGGAGGAGGCGAGGATAAGGTGTTGGACAGAAGGTGCTGGGTCAGGTGTAGGATGAGGAATGGGGATGGGGGGGAATGTTGTGAGTGGGGCAGGTGTAGGCTGGGGAATAGGGTTTGGTGTAGGATGGGCCTGAGGGGGAAGGGGTAGCGACGAGGCCGCCAAGACCTCAGCGCTGAGGAGGAGTTGATGTGGAAGGGAGGGGGAAACCCCCCGTAAGGGGGCAGGGGGGAGGATGACAAAACGGAGGTGAGGGAGTGGTGGATGATCTGAAGGAGGAGAAGGAATGGAAGGAAGGGGTTGCACATTTTGAGGGAGGGGGGGGAGGAGGTGGTGAAGGAAGGAGATGAGCAACCTTCACACGGTCCCATGACGTCACATACGGGTGCCCACGGACTTCGAGGGTGACGTACTTATCCGAGCGCGCCAGGACACGATAGGGACCCTTATAGGGTGGGTCTAGGGGCCTCGTGTGGGCATCTGTCCGCAGGAACAGGTGTGTAGCCGTTTGCAGCTCCGGTGGGAGGTGAGTGGGACGCGGCGGGGGCGTACGTGGTGGCGTGGGCTGTAGTGCAGACATCGCCTGCCAAAGCGCCGGGAGAAAGGAGAGGGCGTTGCTGGCATCCGTCACTGGGGTGAATTGGCACAGCAGGTCTTCACCATACACCAGCTCTGCCGGCGTATGATGTATATCTTCCTTCTCCGTGGCTCGGAGTGTGAGGATGATGATGGGAAGGGCGTCCACCCAGCTTGTTGGGTGTGGCTGGGCCGGGGTCCCGTATGGCTTCCTTCAGGCGTCTGTGGAATCGCTCCACCATGACGTTGGCTTGAGGGTGATACGCCGTAGTACGCTGACGGCGGGTGCCCAGGAAAGCAAGCAGGACACCCCAAGCACGGGACTCAATCTGCACGCCTTGGTCCGTGATGAGAGTGACAGGCGCGCCGTACAGCGCCACCCAACCAGACAGGAAATGAGCAGCCGTGCATTCCGCGGTACTGTCAGGCATGGGAATAGCGGCGCCCCAACGGGTCACCCTGTCCACACAAGTCAGCAGGCAACGGTGACCGCGGGAGGCCGGCAAAGGACCCATCAGGTCTACATGGACGGTGTGAAATCGCTGGGTGCATGGGCGTGGGGAAGGTAGTAGCTGGAAAAGCGTAGATTTAGAAAGGAAATAGGGAAAAACTGGTTCACAAATAGAGTGGTGAATGAATGGAATGGTCTCAGTAGACAGGTAGTTAGTGCTGAGTCATTGGGGAGCTTTAAAGGGGAGCTGGATAGGTTCATGGATGGGGATGAAAGGTGGATGTAGGTAGTGTTAGGTGACAGGAACTACCACGTGTAGGCCTCGCGGCCTCTTGTAGCTTCCTTATTTTCTTATGTTCTTATGTAAGGTGTGGAGAGGGGCTCGTGTGTGTCGGTGAATCTTTGTGGTTTGACAGGCAAGACAGGCACGCGTCCACTCCTTGATGTCACGTCTCATCCCAGGCCATACCGCTCGCCTGCTGATGACGCGATGGGTACCGAGGATGCCGGGGTGGTTCAGGGAGTGGTAGTGATTGAACACTGACTTGCGGTGTTGACGGGTGATGAATGGGCGTGCGGGGCCACAAGAGACGTCACACCAGAGTTTGGCCGCGGAGTAAGGGACGTCGTGCAGGACCAGGTGGAGCGCTGTGGGCCCCTCAATCAGGACCTGCAACTCAAGGTCTCCCTCCTGTGTCGCCGCCAGGGCCACGTAATCGAGCGGCGCAGGCATCGTGACCGCGGACATCATCCGGGCGGCTGTGGCGCAGCGGGAGAGGGCGTCGGCCACGGTATTGTCCTGCCCCGGGATATGGCGGATGTTTGTGATAAACTCGGATATATAAGCCAGCTGTCTGGAGACCCGGGGGGTGAAACTTTCGACATACTGCACCATAGCGCGTGTTAATGGCTTATGATCTGTCAATACTTGAAACTTCCTGTCCTCAGAAAGTGGCGGAAGTGTCTCACGGCCTCATACACCGCCAACACCTGCCTATCGAAAGCGCTGTAGAGGCGTTGAGAAGGCTCCAAACGCTTGCTGAAGAAGGCGATAGGGCGAAGCTCGTCCTCCACCTTCTGCTGGAGGACAGCGCCCACCGCTTCTGCTGAGGCGTCAGTAGTGAGGACGGTGGGGGCAATGGGGACTGGGTAGGCGAGGAGAGTCGTGAGAGCGAGTTGTTGCTTGATGCTGTTGAACGCTCCCTCGGCTTCATCAGTCCACTGCAGGGGCTTCGGTGAATTTTTCTTTACCCCCGTCAGGAGGTCATGTAAGGGGGCGAGCCGAGCGGCAGCTTGGGGAATGAAGCGGTGGTAATAATTAATCACCCCCAGAAATTCCCTGAGCTTCCTGACCGTACGAGGCCGTGGGAAGTCCGCGATCACTGACATCTTCTGCGGGATGAGGGATAAGCCCGCTGACGTGACTCTGTGGCCCAAGAAGTCCAACGCCGGAGCACCCAACACACACTTCGATGGGTGGATCCTTAAACCAAACTCCTGAAGGCGAGTGAGCAGCTGGCGCAGGTGGACCTCGTGTTGTTGGTGCAACGATGAGGTGACAAGGATGTTGTCGATGTACACCACGACGAAGTCGAGTCCCCTGACTACTTTATCCATAAAGCGCTGGAAGGTCTGAGCCGCATTGCGTAGTCCGAAATTCATGTAGGGGTACTCAAACAGGCCGAAAGGCGTCGTCACTGCAGTCTTCGGCACGTCCTCGTCAACCACGGGGATCTGGTGGAAGGCCCGTAGAAGATCAATCTTCGAAAAGACTGACCGCCCGTGCAGCATGCTGTGAAAATCCAACACGTGTGGAATAGGGTAACGGTCCGGCCGAGTCATGGCGTTGAGCGCCCTGTAGTCGCCCCACGCGCGCCATTCGCCTTCTTGGACCTTCGGTACCATATGGAGAGGTGAAGCCCAGCAGCTATCGGAAGGTCGAATGGTCCCCTCCTGCAGCAAGTGCTCAAACTCCATTTTTGCCGCCTGGAGGCGTTCAGGAGTCAGACGTCGCGGCCGAGCAAAACAAGGAGGGCCCGTCGTGGCGATGGTGTGTGTGACCTTGTGATCCATTTTGGCGGGACCGGAGCGCTGAGAAGTGAGAAGAGGGAAGTCCTCGAAAATAAGATAAGATACTTTGATCCTATCTAGACACTTTGCAAGTACCAACTACAAGGTTATTGACTATACAAAGCGCCACCACGCCAGGACGAACTTGGTGGACTCGAACCGCTGACCGAATGCAGGGACTCTGCACGCGAGACCACGACTCTACCAACCAGGCCACCCTGACGGGTCCTCGAGAATAGCGTCATACTGGACCGCCTGGCGTTGGTGTGTCAGGAGGGGCGCTCGCCGCCCGCAGGTTACGGTAGGGATGACAGTGTTGGTTGGGCGATGCAGCAAACGTCCGCGCCGGGGATCAACGAGCAAGTCGTGGGAGGAGAAGAAATCCACACCCAGGATAGGCTGATCCACCTCAGCCACCACGAAGGACCAGACGAAGGGCGAGGCAGGCGTGAAGGAGAGGCGGAGAGACCGCGTACCATAGGTGGCGATAGGGGTGTTATTGGCGTCCAGGAGGTCGTAAGCGGTGCTGGGCTGAGCGAGGCGTTCATCTGACGACGGCGGCACAACACTGACCTCCGCCCCCGAATCCACCAGGTAACGCATCCCCCACAGCGTGTCGGCCACCCAAAGCAGCGTCCGGCGGCCAGGGAGTGGTGGCGACGGAGGCGGAGGCGCTGCAGGAGACTGGACGGGCGAGCGGGCGCGGGGTGATATGAGAATCTGTGGTGGGTTGACCAGGGGCGGAGGTGCGCGGCTGAACTTGTGCAGGGAGTCGGTCGGGGATATGCGGGGATCGGGCGGGTTTGGGCATCAGGATGACATGGCCATTAGAGTGCCTCGCGGTGGAGGCACGAGAGATGGGGACGGAAGACAGGCGCGTATTCACCGACCCCCGTTTTGCTCGTTTCCCGACCAGGAACATGGAGGCTGACAATTCCTGGCTGCCGCGCCGAAGCGACCATGGTAATAACAATACTTGTGGCTAGTAGGGGAGTGAAGAGCTGAGAAGGCGGCCTCTAATCGCTGAATGGCGGAAGCCATGTCAGAGAGGCGGGCATCTGTTGAAGAGCTGTGCGCCAGCAGGGCATTGCCATGGCCCTCTCGCGCCCTGGACCCAGATAAACCACAATACTTAGTATTGTTAAGCGTACTTAGCAGACGAAAATTTGCTCATCTTACACTTAAATATTAAGGGAATGCTTAAGTCGTTTGAAGCAAAATGCTTATCCGATTTAAGTATGCTTAACAGGCGCCAAAGTTAAGTGTCCTTGATGGGCATGCTCAAGTCGTTTCTCCAGCACTCAAGTCTTCACTAGGCCAAGATGGACGCACAACAACCAGGAATAATCCCTCCCGAGGCCAAAAATGTACAGCCTAGAAAGACGTTATGGATATGTATGATGATGCTGACCTTATTAAAAGGTACAGGCTGGATCGTGAAGGAATAATATGCAGTTTCGGGAAAATATGCAGTTGCGGGAAAAAGTGCAGTTTATGACTTGCAATATTTTAAAGACATGTTTGAGTTTTTTAGCTTAATATAGGCCTCTTCCATTTGTGCCCAAGTTCCAGGAACCAGGGCCGACATAAACAAAAAGATAAGTATTGTTAAGCGTACTTAGCAGACGAAAATTTGCTGATCTTACACTTAAATATTTAAGAAATGCTTAAGTAATTTAACCAAAAATGCTTATCCGATTTAAGTATGCTTAACAGGCACCAAAGTTAAGTGTCCTTCATGGGCATGCTCAAGTCTTTTCTCCAGCAGGTGGCGTAAGTGGTTAAGCGATATTCTACCATCTAGGGTGGGTTTCGAGGGCTCAAAGTTGTGTGTTTACGAGCGGAAAAAAATGAGACTAGCTTTGTGTAGCAGACCCAGCTTGTGTAGCAGGGCCCCATCACTCGTGCACGTCTAGCCAATCAGCGCGTCTGGGTGGGGACACTCCCTCGCGGCCAGCCAATCACGCATCAGCTCCTTCCTCCCACACGTCAGTCACCCTCAAGTGGCGGGGTAAGTGCTCGGTCCACCATGTGCTTGCCAAAAAAATTGCTATCGTGTCATTGGCTTAGATAAATGCCGTGAAATTTTTGCACATTACTACGCCTTGGGGGAAAACACGGCCCAAACAAGGTACCTAATAAACCGGTTCAGTGTCGAAAGTGTAAAAAAGAGCGAGGTAAAGGGGAGGCAGAGTCGGCGGTCTGTTACTCGGATTTACGAGGAGGACCTGCCTGACCTGGACGACTTCCTCGATTATTAGCCAGCCACCCCACACCCCAAACCATCCACTTAAGCGCAAGGGCTTCAGAGGCTTGGTGAGTGTTCATAATTAAATGTTTGTATGTTCTAACCAATCAAACTTAATGTTTTTGAATGTTTATTCCTTTCTCTAAGAAAACACAAAAAAAAATCTTAATTATTTTACTGTTCTGCATGTTTTGGTCGTAGAAGCTTGAATATTTCACAAATTACTTTCTATGTCGTTTTCGTTTTAGCAAAAATAAATAAAAAATTCCGACGGAAAAATATTGGGATGCTTGTTTGGTTGGGGTCACAAACACACCGACACAAACACACCCAAACCCAAACACATGCCCATGACAATGAAGAATTCTAAAAGCCCTGGAATAGACCTTTCTAGGGATGTATAGTAATTGGGTATTCATAATCATACCAAAAAAATAATCGTTGTCCAACTTCAACTCTTAATTACTCAAAACTACGGTTTAGCGGGTTAGGCTCGTCTGGCAGCGGGTGCCTCATATGCAGTTTCGGGAAAATATGCAGTTTCGGGAAAATATGCAGTTCCGGGAAAATATGCAGTTTCGGGAAAATATGCAGTTGCGGGAAAATATGCAGTTTCGGGAAAATATGCAGTTACGGGAAAATATGCAGTTACGGAAAAAATATGCAGTTTCGGGAAAATAGCATTTGGGAAAAAATATGATTTTGATGAAAGATTTTAAAGAAAATTTTGAGTTTTTAGCTTAAAGTGATGTTTTCCGAAAGGGGAGATAGTTTTTTTTACTGTACAAGCTAAAAAAAAAGTGAGTTTTTGCAATTCGAAGAAGTGATGACAAATTTCTACTAAAAAACTTTTCAGCGTTTTGAGGGGAAAAAAACACTCCTTTTGTAAAAACATCAAATATTAACCAATAAAACCCATCAAACTCCCCGATAAAACTTTCAAATAACCAAAACTCTTAACAACCCTAACCAAACCTAATCAAATATTACCCTTTAATTTTCCCGACAGGGGTAATACGGTAGAAATTTTCCTTAGGTGAGAACAAAACGTTTAGATTTAAAACCACCAATCATATTTTGTTTAAATGACATAACCGTCACAAGCATTATATTCCCCATTGGTACATTTCTTATGGACCCCACGATTTCGGGTGTCTTTGCTTCCCTAAATTTTTTTGTATGTATTTTTTTAATGGGGAAAAAATTTTCTAGAGTCCATCCCCCTTTTTTGTGTTTTTTTTTCTCTCCGGGCCCTTTCACAGTCCCTTCACATACCCTTAAAAGTAATTTATGAAGGGGGGAGAGATACCCCCAACCACCCAAAAACTCCCCTTTGGAACAAAAAAAAAAAATTAATCGCAAACCTAACCTAACCAATAAACTCTTAGCGAGCCCCCCCCCCTAAAAAGAAAATACAACTAACCCAATAAATTTAACCAAAAACCCTGGAAAATGCAATTCCTTTCCCCCTTAGATCTCGCATGGGATTATGGCAAGGGTGGGGTTGGGTTTATAGTAAGGTTGGGTTAGTACAAAAAAAAGTTACTTCCAACCGGGAAATTGAGATGGGGGGTTTAGAAGTGCTCTTTTCCCATGGATTTTAGTTTTAAGAATGATGTACATTAAAAATCCGGAGAACAATTACAACTGCCAGTTTTGAACGTCCCCTTTCGTGGTGCAGTGGCTAGGTGCCTGGTACGAATTGCGGGCCCCTGGTTCGACCGGGCAGGCTAAGTAGTGCCCAGCTCCCCCAGCTGTTCTTACTTCCTCTCGGGGTGAAAATGGGTACGGGGTAACCCGGGAGTCACACTGGCCCCCGGTCCGGGGTAACGGGTTCTCACCCCCCACATGCTCTAAGGGTAATCCCACGGAGATGAGACCGCATCCCACGCGAGTTGCGTACCCCCCCCATCTTTACCTTTTTACAGTATTTTTTTAAGCAGCAGTTTACCATTGTAAAGTTTTAAACGAGAGTTTTTTACAAGAATAAGTAGGAAATTTCCCCTTTTACCTACAATTATATATTTTTAATGTATTTTCACCCTTTAATTTTCCCCCATAGAGTTTTTCCCGGATATTTTTTAGTCACCCACAATTACTACCCGAAAAAACCCCTTTTCCACTTCCCCCCCGCACCCCCGACGGGCCCCCTAGGATTGTTAGGGAGGAGGGGAAAAATGCAAAAGGGCATTTGGACTTTTTTAATTTTACCGTCATTTTTAAACATAAAATGATAGAAAAAGCACGCTCCATCTCTTTAAATCTTATTTTAAAACCTAACCTTTTGTGGCTAAAAAATAACATTAGCTATGTAAGTACTTTTTTTAGTTTTTATGCTCAATACAAAATTTATACCAATTTTAGTGGTCCGGGAAATTCATTATCAAAAGCAGTACAGTCCAATTTTTTTGCCCATTGTTTTCCCTGTATACTTTCCTCCCTTACCCTTGATATAGATACCCAAAGGGACAACTGTATTACAAATCCCCGTGTATATTGGTATACATTGAAACCCATCAGTTTTTTCGATAGAAATGTTTTGGTAATCAAAATCACTTTTTAGAGGAAACTATGATAGCCAGCCAGGGCAGTAGGGTAAGCTAAGCTTTTGATGAATGCCTTTGAAGGAATGAAATGACCCCCCCAAAAGGGGGCCCTCAAAAAAACTTTTCAGTCCGCATACACGGGACAAGGATTTAGAAAGTTTTAAAATACCCTTTGACGGGAGAATCCCAAGAACACAAAGTGGGGCCACCCTGCAGTTCCGTCCAAACAAAAATCTAATTGCCCTTGAATTCACTTTGGGCCCTACTTTCATCACAAAGTTCATATTTCCCTTTCCATTTACGTTGAAATATGAAATTCAAACCCCCCCTTTTACGGTAACATGACAATTTTTAAAAAATTAAAAGTTTTCTTTTGCACTATCCTGTTTCATACTTTGATGATTTTCTTAAATTTTCCTTTTAAATCTTTACTTTGGAACGCTAGCAAACTTTGGAAAAATAACTTAACCCGTTTATCAGTAAAGTACTCCAGCACGGAACTAAAATGAAGGCCCTTTTACTTAAGTATTTTTGTTTTTTCGGCCCAGGGGGGGAAATTTCGAAGAGGCTCTAAAAATACACCCCCTTAGCGGCCCCAAGACCGATTAGTTTTACGGGGCCAAGAAGACTACTAAGGAAGCATTTTTGGAGTTCATCTTTGCCTCGTGTAAAATAAGACCTTTTAGTGCCCACTTCCACTTTAACAATCAGCGTGCGCGACACAAGTCGTATTTGGGGAAATACGATAAACAAAACCTCGGGGATACCACGCCGAGGGAGTTTTTTCCCCCCTCTCCCCTCTCCTTTTCTCTCCCCTCTCTTCTTCCCCCTTTCTCCTCCTTTCCCTCCCCTTTTCCCTTTTTTCCCACTCCTCTCCCCTCCCCTTCCCCTCTCTCTCTATTTTTTCTCTCTTTTCTCCCCTCTCTCCTTTCTCTCTCTTTCCCCTTTTCTCTCTCTCTCTCTCTCTCTTCTCTTTCCTTTTTTTTTCTTCTATTATTCTTTTCCCCCCCCCTTTCCTTTTTCCTTTAGTTGCCGAAATTTTATTTCTGCTACAGTCACAGTGCATTGTCAACACGCCGAGGGATTCTCTCCTTTTTTCTCTCTCTCTCTCTTCCTTCTCCTCTTCTCTCTTCTCTCTCTTTTTTCTTCTTTATTTTTCTCCCTCCCCTTTTTTTTCTCCCTTTTCATCCCCCACACAACATCATAGCCAGTAGGATATTTTTCATGAATAAAGAAATTTTTTTTGGGAGTTTTTTATGTTTAGAATTTTCTGCTAACCGTTTCTGTCGCAAATCATATCATTCACCCCCCCCCCCTAAATATATATATATTAAATATATTTTACATAGTGTATTATACAGCTAATTTTATATATACAGTCTAAAATATATAATATATAACCAAAATAAAAACCCTTGGTTTTATGGGACGAAGGAAAAAAAATTTCGGGAAGACGACCCCAACCCTGCCTTATTTTCACTCGCTGCACGTCTTAGGCGGAGCGAAATTTTCTTCCGAAAATGTCCCCCCTAGCGTAAGAGGTCTTAGTCCCCCAAAAATGGTCTTAGTAGGTTTCCAAAAAGCCCCCTGGCCTGTTTCAAAGGGAACAAATGAAGCTTGGCCGCAGAAAGGAAGGCGAGGGGGGGGAGGGTTGGGGGGATCTCACGTTCGAAAAAAGGGGTCCCCAAGGAGGGGATGGGAGATGTTTGGGAAAAATGCCCCGGGGCTGGAGGGAGCCGGCGCAGACACGGAGGCGAGACTGACGTCAGCACCATAAGACTGAGACCGCAACTTATCTTACAGACACCTTTAGGGCATGGATGGTAGTGAAGGAAGAAAGGAATCTCGGTGAATCAGCAGCTTGAGGGGGGGGGGGAGGGTTTGTGTGAAGGACATATGCAGGGGAAAGAATAGTGTTTGGGCAAGCAGAAGCTCATTGAGCCCTGGGAGTGATGAGAGAAGATAAAATTTCCCTGTGAAAGACCCTACCAAATGGGAGCGTCACGGGGGGAAAGAGACCCTGAATTGACGAAAAAAGCAGTCAAATTCCAAAATAGCTGACAGGGGGCATTACGAAAAAAGGCAAAAATCTTTATCAAAGGGGCACAGAAAACAAAACTCATTAATGAGGGGGTAGAAACGTCTTTCGAGGGCAGCACCAGAGGGGTAGAGTCACAGTTTAAAAATGCTCTCATGAAAATTTCCTTTTTCCCGATGGTGAGGAGGACTGGGACAGCATCCGAGCCGTTTTAAAAGGGAAAAAAACTGGGTAGGAGAGGGGTCATTGCCAGACCAGAGGGGAATATAATCAGTGGTAGGGAGTGGCTTAGGGGGGGCAGGGAGGGTATGAGTAGGAGCACCAGCAGGTTACACAATGGAGGACGACTGCTGTGAACCCTAGGGCTGGTCAGAGGACTGGTCCTGAGGCATAGTGACAGGGAGAGAGGACGAAGGACAACAGAAAAACTTTCCAGAACGAGTATGGGGCGGGGAAAGAGCACTCCACACCAAAAGACACAGAGGCAAATCTATTACGTCGTTGGAGGGTAACTTTGTGTGGGAATCACAATGAGGGTATTTTCGAGAAAATCCTATGGTTAGTTATGGAGTTACAGCCATGCGTCTTCACAGAGCTGGAGGAATAGGCAAGAGGAACAGGGCTGAAGAGCCAGAGTAGGGAAGACAGTGGGAGAGGACACTCGCGCTGACGTCACGGAATCAACTCAGCTCCGCCCACTTGGCAGACCTGTTTATACGGCCTTGGTTTTCGCGAGGCGGGCTAGAACGGGCTGGACTGGTTCAGGCTAGCGATCAGGGGGGGAAACCACGAAGCACTTTATCACCTTTTTTTGGTAGGAAGTCCGACGTCGGTCGTAACAGGAACCCACAGCGCGGCAAAGTCGTAGGTTTGGTCGTAACCGTGCACACTGGCCAATGACTGCTCGAGACTTGTATTAGCAGAGGTAGAAAGTCTCCAGGCTCGCTTATTATTGCTTGGTATGCTATGAAATATAATTTCTCTAGGTGAATGTAGACATATGATTGCATTTGGATGGATATTAGTCATATATATGAGTAAAGAGATGAAATACAAGCAAGGGACTCATCCACGTCTGGCAGCGCGGCCTTCGGCAGCAGCAGCAGCAGCATGAAGTCCGTGAGGTGGATGTCAACACCAAGGGAGATAGATGTCTTTGGTAATATTTAGTAGGGGTGCGAGAACCCCTTGAGGAATCCTATGATCCCTGGTGATATCCTATGGTGCTATCACAGGCGTGGGAGCTGACCTGACTTATTCAGGTAGGCACAGGTACAGCTGATAACGAACGGGGTGTTGTGTGGGCGGCGGAAATCGGCCGCCGCCCGCAATTCCTCGCCAGCGGAGATCTTGGTAATTATTTAGTAGGGGAGCGAGGACCCTTTGAGGAATCCTATGATCACTGGTGATATCCTATGGTGCTATCACAGGCGTAGGAGCTGACTGTCTTCTTCAGGAAGGCACAGGTGAGGCGGATGACGGCGGGTTTTGACTCAAAATTTTTGAGAGGCAGCGGGCGGAGCCGCCACCTCCTCCGCCACGGTAGGTTTGGGCAGGCTTAAACGTCTTATTACTCGTTATTATACAACTTAGGGATTATGGTGAGATATTATATACACGTGTCATTATCTAAATCAATGTAGCACCGTGTGTCACCATAAATAAGGGTGATTTAAAGATGTTATGATGAGGTAACTGCTGGCGGGGCAGTGAGTGACGGAGAAATTCTTGCCGCGGGGCCGCCCCATAACACAAATATTCACTATTTTAACCCACATACACACCTTCTACCACCAAAACACTAGCAACACAGGCTTCTTACTTATATATCTTACTATCTGATACATTAAAACTCCTTAAAACGCAAGCATTCCAAAGAAAACGAGAATTAGTTTTAGATGACGGGGACAGAAGGCGGGCAGAGGCAGTCTGGCATGCCATTCTTGCCCGGAAATATGTCTCGCTGGCTTGTGATTGGTCGAGAAGTTTTAAAAACAGTTTGTCATTGGCTGGTGACGGATGATGAGCTTGATGACGTCATTACTCGCCTTAGCCAGTCAGCACCTTCCTACGCGTTTACGACCTACCGAGGGAGGCTTTGTAGCTTAGCTTCTAGTAAGGACACGTAGTATCTAGTTAGTCGGAGAGCAGGTCGTTGCTGCGATACTACCTCCGTTGCTGGCTTCCCCCCGAAGTTATTAAACCCACTCTCACCCCCACATAAAGATTAGTCACCCCAAGTGTAGTTGGGGTGGTGGAGCTTCATATGACTATTTGTTTTTTAACAACTGTAGTATATTCTTATTTCTTCAAGGATGGGAAATTTCGAGGTGGGGCATGGCCGCTTGGCAAAGGGGGCTAGGGTGCCCCACTGGGTTGCGCCGTTTTGGTCTATATTATTGCGAATATTTGGAGTATTTGTGGATATGTTGAGTCTTGTGGGATATCATGCCTTCAATAGCAAATATCTGTTATGGTTTCCTCATATTCTGAGAGTTAAGGTATTGTAACAATTGTGTGATTTTATTGTGCAAAACAAATATATTCTGTCAAACTAATATAATTATTTCATTGTAAAATTCAGGGGTCTTCTGAAATATTTTGGAGCCACCCTCCGAACTAGTCAGGATGAGGAGCCTTTTTTTTTTTTTTTTGTTTACATTTGTGCCTATTGCGCCTGTAGGCAGTGGTGGACCCTTCTACAAATTGCCCTGTCTTACAATTGTTATCATTCTGTATCTATAGTAATTTGCTTCTCTATATTATTTGTATGTATAAACTACAATTTTCTCTATTTTGTTTGTTTTGTTTGATGCATATATAAATGAAGTGAAATTTTCATTATTTTGGTATTGTCTGTATATTTATAGTTCTAGGATATAATTTTTTATAATTGTTGCATATTGAAATGCTAGATATATTTTTTTGGTTTATCGTATCTTTAAAAAAAAAAAATATTTAGAGTTGAGTTTTGACTTTTTTGTGTACAGCGGAAAGTTGACGGGGGGTGGGGGGGGGGGTCGCCGAAGTTGGGTTCCGCCAGGGCGGCCACAAAGCCAGGACCGCCACTGCTTGTGGGGGGCGGCGCGTGGCGTGGGCCTAAAGTATGCCTGTGGGGCAGTTTTTGCTCAAAACACCCCTTCAGAATGACACCATGGATATGTGACCAAAGTATTACATTCCATGATATTTCCCTGATTTTTGTAATTCACTTTGATGTGGAAACGAATCTCCCGTTTCGGATGTCCATCATGACACAAACACACATTACACAACACGGCTACTGCTATATTGGTTAAGATTTAATGGTAAAAAAATATGTGATAATGGATTTCATAGATATCATTACTTACCTTATTGAGGATGGCAGGAAGCTACGGCGTCCGTCACACACCTGACGTTTAATAAGCCACTCGCCCCTACTGTAACTTTATATCACTGTTCTAAGCAACACAATTTACATGTTGAAACATCCGCCACACACGATCCGCAGCCTTATTATGTACTATATGTCCCTCACCCCCCCGGCTAATAGCATCCACACCACGGCCTCGCCTCACAGTCTCGCGATCAATCACCACCGTTAACAGTTACACACGCATCTAACAAACAAGTAAATGTATAGTTTTCGAGGGTAAATCCGAATGGTACACAGGAAAACACGACGTTTCTCCGCTCGTCACGCAGAGGGACTGCGTGGTGAGTCCTGAGATGCGCGCAGTATTGCCACACACAACAGCTTAAAGAATGGTTAAAAAACACCGGTAAACATTCGATCTAGAAACCAAGATTATAATGCAAATTTAATACAACATAAATTTAAGACAACACCACAACTGCCACAGCACAACACATGAGGGATAACTGACTTCTTACGTCACCCCTGTGTGGTTGCCCCTCGTGTACCCTTCCGCCTCTTCACCCCGCTAGGTAGGATGCAGCTTTATGATTGACGCCTTTGCATAGTTTCATAGACGCCGCTAATAAAGAACCTGCTTATAATGTAGACTCAAGGAAACTGTTATTGGAAAAACGCCCTCCTACCTACAAGCCCATCAGATCACAGTGACAAATCCAGCTGATCTCTGTGATGGCACTCACGCGCGTGGCAACACTGCAGTGTGTGGCGTCATCACCATCTTGTCACCATCCTGCAATGTCAATCTCCCGCCCCCTACCACCGCCAAAACATGCTACACTCACGCCCTGACATCACAAAACCATCACATAGTGTCACTCCCCAAGAGCTTATACAAAAGGAATATGCCTATTCGTGACAAGGCACAACTTTATCCCAGTATTAACAGAGCAGTAGCAAGCTGCCAGGCTCGTCTCGTGTGCGTGCGTGCCTGCAACACACGCGCCGCTGTCGAGGACGGTGGAGGCCACGGCGTAGATTAATGCACACACACTGCCTGGTCAAACCCCTCTGATATTCTGATGTAGTAAAGGACCGGACATTATTATTAAAAGAAGTTTATAGGTTAAAACGATAAAAATATATTTATTTCCTAACTCTCACTCCTACGTATGTATTATTGACTGTTAGGAACAGTTCAAGGCAGTGCATTAGACTGCCGGACTCTTACTAGGCGCCAGATGCAAAGTTACCGACAATGTCACCGGGTTAAGTTTCTATTCCCAGCAATATCCCCGACTGCCGGGATAGGCTAGCCTGCGTTAATTAAACGGGGATACAGTGAGGCTGTCGCCACAGCTTGACACAGCACGCAGCGGGCGGTTCTGGCTTGTGTGGCGCCCTGGCAAACCCTTACTGTTTTACTGAGATATTAGGAACTACAAAATTGTTATTATTTATTATTAATATTCATATGGTTATTACTAGCAAAAAGTTACCCGTAATAAGTAGCTACACTGAAAGACAATCCGAATGGCTTGTAACGAACCCGGGTGTATTAATCTCGCTCTCTGTACTTACCTTCTGCAAAAATTGCCAATTTTTTAATAATGAAGAAATTGGATAAACATGTCAAATATAGCTTATGACCATTCAAGATGACCCTAAGCTTTCCTGAAAGTTTGGGTTGCAATTGGACATAAATGGCGGAGCCTTGGCTGTTAGGACGACAGGACGCAGACGCCTCATTCGGTGAATTACAGTAAGATTTAATATTTTTCACTTTTCTTCGACTTTTACAATCGCGACTTTATCTTAGTGATATTTTACAAAATAATTTAGGTAAACAGAAACTAATAAATATTTTGGACAAACGAAACACTATAGATATACAACGCAGTGTCGGGAATTTATGGCAACAAACAAACTGCGTGTCAGCCTTGCGGCAATTATAAGAAAAAGTACAAGATAAATAACCAGATCAAAGAAAGAGATCAAGGAAACATTGAGGATAATAATTGTATACTTTCACCACCCTGGGGTGGCAACCCCGTCAGCGGTGGGCTCGGTTTGTTAGAGCTGTGGGCTCGCGATGCGCGTCCTGCGTTCGATCAGCGTCGATCCCACCCGGTTCATCCCTGGTGGTGGCGCTTTGTATCAGTCAATACCCTTGTCGTTGGTACTTGCAAAGAGCTCTAGATGTCAAAGTCTCTCTCTTCTCTCTCTCTTCTCTTCTCTCTCTCTCTCTCTCTCCTCTCTCTCTCTCTCTCTTCTCTCTCACACTCATTTCCCATTATCCAATCTCCCCTCTCTATTCCTTCCCTGTTCCCTGCATCTTCCTTCTTTTCTCTTACTCTTCCTCTGTCTTTCATCTAATTATGTTCTATCTCCACTCCCACCTTCCCCACTCTTCAATCCTCTGACAGCTGTACACTCTCTTTCCTCTCTCCCTCGGTTCATTCCCACTCTCACCCATCTTTCCCATTACCGAGTATCAGTTCTCAGCCACAGTTTCTTGCTCTCTCTCTTTCTCTCTCAGCCCTCACCCTCTCGCCGCGTGTCCTGTTTCAGTAGCGAGATTTGTGCTTGTATAGACTCTATCCCGTTTATAAACCAAAAGGCTCTCTGGGAGGGCGAAAATAATTATTTAGAAAAAATAACAAGAGATGCCGAGTTTCTTTACAAATGTTTTGAAGATGGGGAGAGAGAGAGAGAGAGAGAGAGAGAGAGAGAGAGAGAGAGGCAGAGACGAGAGAGGAGACGGAGAGAGAGAGAGAGAGAGAGAGAGGAGCACATAAGGCCATATGGGTCATGAATAGACAATGAATAGGAACGTTGTGAAGAAACTTGGCGATCTTAGTGATAGGAGCAAGAGGATGTAGAGGAGGCGCGAGTTGAATACGATAGAAGCGAACACAAAGATGATAAAAAAAAGTACAATAGACATAAGAATACGGCGGGAAGAGTGTGAGAAGGAAAGAGGAGGAAGGCAAGAGTGAGAGGGATAATCTAGATTACGGGTTTTCCCATCATGGGGATGGAAGGAAGGAAGCAAGTATGAAGAAAAGTGAGAATGAAGAAAGAATGAACGAAGGAATAGAAGGGAAGGAAAAAGGAGGATTGTGTGAAATAGCGTCGTGCATAGGCATTTGTGTACTTAAGTACGAGGTTGATGAAGTGCTTACGGAGGAGGAGGAGGAGGAGGAGGGGGAACCGCATACGCATGAAGGAGAGAAAATGTGGAGCACAAGTTGGATGAAGAGCAAGAGTAGGATTACAAAGGAATACAACGGATTCCCTGAAGGATAATCTTAACAACAAATACTCGAAAACAAGACGTAAACAGTATTAAACAGAAAAAAAATTGAAAATAGTCAAAAACATACGTTAAAATAACATAATAAAAATTTTCCCCTATACGAAAAGACAATCATGGATACTTTAGAGGTGTATGTTTCCTATTTACCACTTTTTTCGGCCAAATTACTACACAACTTATCACAGGCAGCTGAAATAAACGCTGATATAAAAATACAATAATGACTAAAATAAGGAAGAAAGGATATCGAGGAATATTAAAGGAAGGAGGAGGAAGATGTTAGAAAATTTTATTATGGTAATGACAAGGCAGGGTTTGGTGATGGGTGGCTGGTGTGATGTGAGGCAATGAAAGGAGTGATGAGCAGCGGCGCCCGTCACCACTCTCTCCCCTCACTGATAACACGCAGATCAAGAATGACTTATAACCTCATCCATCCCGCGACACACATCCAAACGACGTGTGAATGAAATAATTAATCGCATAATAAATTCACAGTGAAAGGGGAAAGTGATGACAATACGTAACATTCCCGTGTGGGGAATGATTTTATGATACATTGTTCACCTTCTAAAACATTTGATCAGATTCATAAGAGATTGATGAGGCGAGAATAACTCATATCAGATATCGTGTCTTCAGTGATATCTTCCTTAAGCAATATGTTCTGACAAGCTTTATAATCTTTCTTCTTGGATGGATTTCGTCGCTTTATGCCTTGGGTCAAATATAGCACGACACTCACTCTTCTTTTCTTTACAAAGCTGATGTTCTTGTATATAGTTGTAGGGGAAAACACTATAGTGCGTATTTCATTTGAGGTGTTGTTAGAGATCTGTATTAATGATTCCTTTTTACGGTTTGATGCGTCAGGTAAGTCTTTAAGTAGGGTCTGTGGCGCATAACTGTACTGTCTCCATTGATCTAGTGTTCTTATGATTTTGTAGCCAAACAACACCACGTCCTCGAATCGAAGTGTCAACAAAAATCTATACAATAACAACCGTTTCCGGCGTCATACATCCAAAATTCCTCGTTATCTATAATAATATAAGCGAAAGTGTGTGTGTGTGTATGTGTGTCTGTGTGTGTGGTATAGGTTCCGCCCCCCGTGGCGGAATCCCATCATATACCACATTTTTGGAATCAGGTTGACCAGGGGAAGGTTTTAAGCCCACTTATGAGATGATCCGATCACTTTTTTTTTCTTTTTTTAGCAGCCTATTAGCGATAATTGTGAAAAAAAAAGTGGGTTGCGAGAATTGAGGAAACCTTGATGTAGGGTGATGGGTAATGGGTGTGGGGTGATGGGTGAGTGAATGGGTGGGGGGTGATGGGTTAGGGAATATATGGGGGGTGATGGGTAATGGGTGAGTGAATAGGTGTGTGGTGATGGGTAATGGGTGAGTGAATGGGTGGGGGGTGATGGGTAATGGGTGAGTGAATGGGTGATGGGTAATGGGTGAGTGAATGGGTTGGGGGTGATGTGAATGGGTTGGCGTTAATACATACATTTCTACATCCATGATTTCAGGAAAGTTAGAAGGGGCTATCTGGAGAGTCTGTGTTTGGTGGGCCTCTGGCCCACCAATAGCCCTCCGCAGGAGCTAGCCAAAAAGTCCGCCCGGAGGGCGGCTTTGCGGCTAGTCAACTATAAGTATCAGATTACCTTTTTGCGTCTGTAAAATTGCACTGGTTCGCGCGTATCGTGTTTCGCCAGGAACAATAACGCCAAGACCTGTGCCTCGTTCACTTCCCTTGATCATTGATTGTAATTACTGATCCTGCTTGCGATACAACGAATTCACTTCTCTTGGCATTAAAATGGCTTTCTCGAGAGTGTTTTAGTTAACGTGTTGAGTGTCTTACCCTACCTTGCCTTATATGCATAAAGTGCATTCTTTATTTTTTTATTTGTGTCTCTAGCGCTGTAGGCAGTGACCTCCAGGGCTCGGATGGTACGCCCTGGAGGTTCATTTGAAGGCTATGATGGTTGGCCCGTGGTGGCGCAGGCAGAATTTTTATAGCGTACATGACTAATCCTCAGATTATTCCGCCTACTGTAATCTTCTTGGAAGTTGAAGCGTCTTTCAAGATCGAGAACTTGACTCTGAGTGCTTCATTGCTCTCATTCAACTCAGCCAGGCGTTTTCGGTCTTCATTCTTTTCATTTATTAGCTCTTTTCTTCATTCAGCTTTCCTTTTTCACCCAATAAATCATCAATTTCTTGTTGGCTATATGAGTGACTCCGGACTAAATCATTGACTTCAGTTTCAAAGCTATAAATTGTATAATTAAACTGGCATACCAGAATATCAGTAGCACCTTTGTAGGTCGATGGTTGTGATTGAAGCAGTGTGTTAAGTAGTTCCGGGTCCATGGTGTAGTCATTTCAGCTAACTCACAAACGTACTATTGTCTTGATGAGTTCCCCGATGGTTGACAGCAATACCAAAAGTAGTGTGGTGTCTTGTAGTACACATTAAGTCTTGATTTCATACAAGCTTGTACTGAACCTCGGAGCAAGATTCCTTGCTTCCGCTCTGGACGAGCGCTGGTCAAGAAGTGTGTGTGTTATTCACCCATCATCATGTCCACGCGAGTGGGACTCGCAATCGCCAGTTTCACCCTCCCGGTGCGAGCTTGGAGTTCATTATTACCGATTTTTGGGTAATACACCTTACATTAGGACCTTACACACCACACACACCCATCCCCTTGCTCAAGGGGGACAGTAACCGCCCGAATATGTCAGTGAAAAATCCCCGGGAGCAGCGAGGATTCGAACCGGCTACCACAAAATGGCAGGCAAGCGCGTTCTCCACTTGACCATCGTGGTGGTGTGTGTGTAGTATCATGTATGGACCATTGTGTGTGTGTGTGTGTGGTGTGTTGTGTGTGTGTGTGTGTGTGTGTGGGTTTCCTGGGTGGGTGTGGTGTGTGTGTGAGTGAGTGATGGAGTGAGTGAGTGAGTGAGTGGGTGTGTGTGTTGTGTGTGTGTGTGTGTGTGTGTGTGTGTGTGGGGTGTGTGTGTGTGTGTTGTGTGTTGTTTACATACAAGGAACTGGCCAAGTGGGACAACAAAAATGGGTAACACAAAGCCGCTTAGTGCCAAATCCCTTAAGAAACAGTAAGAGATAAAATACAAACAGAAGGGTAGGCAATTTTAGTTCGGGTTTAGTTTTAGTGTGTGTGTGTGCGCATTAAGCCGGCTTTTTCCGCTTTCTAAATTTAATTTTTCATAATTGGGAAGCGAGCGGAAGCGAGCTGCTACTTTACCATAAGACCCTTCGCCGTAAGCCTAAGGGGAGTGGAACAAGTTAAGCCAAAAGTTTTAAAAATACTCCTAATATTGTCGGATTGGCTGAAATTTGAAATGCAAGTAGTGCTGTCAAATCAATGGGGTCTGCGTAACAAACTTTTGGTAGAACCCAAACCCTTAATGATAATTACGTAATGAGTTAATTGGCTGGAACGTGGCTCGCTGCACGTTTAGCCCCAAGAACTGAGCCAAAAGCAAAGGGGCCAGAGGCTGGACGCCTATACTTGATTTATACATTTTTTTCAGATTTTTCGAAATGAAAGAATCTCGTGTCGTTCTTTTTCTTTCTCCGTTTGTGAATCACTGAGTCTTTTATAATAGATATTTTTCTGAACCTTCAACTTTCCATTTTACATTTTTATCCATTTTACCATATTTTTGTAGTTTTATAAAATTCTTCATAGCTCAGAGCTGAGCAGTGTTCATAGATGAACACTCTCTCTCTCTCTCTCTCTCTCTCTCTCTCTCTCTCTCTCTCTCTCTCTCTTTTTTTTTTCTCCTCTCTCCTCTCTCTCTCTCTCTCTTCTCTCTCTCTCTCTCTCTCTTTTTTTGTTTTATCCATTATTCATTTCGTTTGCTTCACATCTCCATCCATACCTCTTTTTTTCTCTCCCCCTCTCCCCTTCCCTTCCTCCCACCTTCCCCAAGACTCTCTCATCCCGGCATGAAATCCCTCCCACTTTCCTATGTTTGGGAAGGAAATTCCAGCGTTCCCGAAGAGGTGAGGAGGATATGGAGAAGGAGAAGGAGGAGGAGGTAGTGGAGGTGGTATTAGCAATGGTTATGGTGGTGGTGGAGTTTGCTTGGTAGGAAGATAGGAGGAGAAGGCTTAAAGAAGATGAAGAAGAGGAGGAGGAAGAAGTTTAAAGGTGTAAGAACATATATTTTTTACAATATAAACTGTGGGATGGACAAAAAATAAATAATTAAAAGATATTTGTGAGAAGGAAAAGGAGAAGGAGGGGGAGGAAGAAGAAGAGGAGGAAGAGGAGGAAGAGGAGGAGGAGGAGGAGGAGAGGAGGAGGAGGAGGAGGAGGAGAGGAGGAGGAGGAGGAGGAGGAGAGGGAGCAGAAGTGAGGAAAGGAGAGAAACTTTTAGTTCATGGAAAAGAGAAAAAACACGAAACGAAACGGAAATCAGCAACAAATAAAGAAAACGAGAAAGAAAAAGAAAGTTACAGATGAGGAAAAGAAAACAACAACAGCAAAAACAACAACAACAACGTGGAGGAGGAAAACGAAATGATGATGATGACGATGATGATGATGATGACTGAGTACCTTAAATTATACATAAATAAGAATGTGATGGAAAAGAACAGGCAAGATAAAGAACAACAAATAGGAGAGAGGGGAAGGGAGTATAAAAAGGAGAAAAGTGGGAAGTCAACTTAGAAAAAACAGTTTAATGGCATTACAGAAAATTTCTTTTGGAAATACATTTTTAAGTCTTAACATGGCAGACGAAACTCTCTCTCTTTCTCTCTCTTTGTTCTTTTTTTTAAATTTTTTCACTTTTTTTATCTTTTTTTCCTCTTCCCCGTGCTCCTTATCTTCTTTCTTTAACGTTTTTTTTTCTCTATTTCATGCTCATATTTCCACCCCCACATATACTTTCTCACTCATTTTTTCCTTTCCCCTGTTGTCTTATCCTTCTCACTCTTATTATATTACCCTTTTTTTTTCTCCTCCTTCTTTTCCCCTTTGACTGTATCATTATTGTCATTTTTTTCTTTTTTTAAAATTTTTCTTTTTTTCAATTTCTAGTTTCGTGGTTTAAATTTATTTTCTTTTCCCTTTTTTTTTCGTAAATGAAATAAGCTATTTTAAAAATGAAAAAATTTCAATGAACAGAGAAAAAGTCGCCTCCGCTACTACTACTACTACTACTACTACTCTACTACTACTAACCACTCCCACTACTATTTTTGATGCCCCACTATTACCACCACCTCGAAGACTACCAACTTTTCCCTTCAATCAACCCCACCACCACCATCAACCATCCCACCGTCACACAAATACAAAAACCCCAGCCTCACGCCCATCGTCTCATCAAAACCCTCCTTCCCCTGTGGGGGTTTTACCATGCATGGGCTCCCCTTTAAATTTAAAAGGGGAATCATTTAGTTTATCCTTGCAAATATTCCCCCGGCTGGAATGAGGGTGGAAAGATGTTACTGGAGTGGGAAGGGGGAGGGGGGAGGGGGGAGGAGGAGGAAGGGGGAGGAGGAGGTGATACAATTGGAGTTAGGGAGATAGCATTTTAAAATGAAAGTTGTTAAAGGATACAATAGAGTTTCTCTTTCCTCTTTTCCCTCCTTTTTTTTGTTCTCTTACCTCTTCATACATTTCTTCCTTCTTTCCTTTCCTTTACCTTTGTTTTCGTTTTTTCTTTTTTTACAAATATTCTATTTTTTTCCCTCCCTATTCCTCCTCCTTGCCCATCTTAGAAAATTTATCCGGTTTTCCTCCCCCTTTCCCTCCTTTCCCCCCCCCTTTACACGGGGCCGCCATATCTATTCCGGAAGAGAAGACCATTTCCGCCTCCTCCCCTTCCCTCTTCTCCACTTTGCCTCCCCTCACCTCTTCCTCCTTTTTTCTCCTACTCTTTTTTTCCCAAACCTTTTTACAAAGCAGCAATTTTTTTTCCCCTTCCTTAAAACTCCTCTTGTTTGTCTCTTTTCCTCTCCCTTTCATTTCCTTTTGTCTCGGGGGGGGTTTTTTTTCCCACTTTTCCCCCCTACTTTTCCCTCCTTACTCAATTTTCCCACCACCAAACAACCAACACAACCACAAACACACACACCCCCCACACACACACCACACCGCCCACAAAAACCCCAACACCCAACCCACCACCACAAAACCCCAATTCGGGCACCCCTTGGGAAGGGGGGGGGTTTGGGGGGTTTTGGGGGTTTACTTTTACCCTAAAGAAATAGGGAATAATCCTAAAGGGGGGAAAAATGGGCGAGGGAGTGAAGGGGGAAATCAGGGGTGAAAACCCAAACCCCCAAAAAAAAAAAACCCCAAAACCCCAAATACCCTTTATTCGGAAATTTTGGAAATTTGTCAAAGGAAAAAAATTTATTTTAAAAAAGAATAAAAATAAAAAAATTGAAGAATGAATGGTGAAAGGAATAGTGTAATGTGGGAAAATAGTGTATGGTGTTTTTGTTAGGTGTATTATGTGTAAATGTATGTTGTAAGGATATTGTTAGGTTTAAAGTGAATATATTGATATGTTTAATATGTGTATAATTTGTATATGGGTTTAATGCAGTAATCATGCAGTATTTTTTTGGGGGATGAATAGATAAAAAAATAAATTTTGATATATACGTAGATTAATAAAAAATGCAAAAAATCATTGTCGGCTAATAATAAAAAAATAAATAACAAATTATCATATGCAAAAAAAATGAGTTAATGGGGGGGGGGAAGAAAATAGATAAAAAAAAAGGGAAAATTTGGGAAATCTGCTATAAAAACCAAGCCCCAAGATTATCACCCCCATCGACTGATTCAAACCTTCATTTCCCGTAACTGGGGTTTCAGTGGGAAACAAAACTTTTAAGGGTAAAGTTTTTCCCAGGGTTTTCGAGTATCGTCTTCAATCCTTACCCCAATACTAAAACCGAGACCACCATTCAGACATCTCACGTCTTTTCCCAATTCACAGGTAAATCCAAATAAATAAACGACCGAATATAATATAACCACAGAGCTGAAAGTACAATGGTTAAGAGATGTAAAAAAAACATACATGGCAATCTTATCACGTGGAAATATTACAACTTTTATGAACATCAGCAAAACGTCAAACATTTTATAAAAAAATAATATATGTAAAAAACATTTTGTAGTTTAAAATTTGTTAAAAAAAAACGTACTAGTTTGACAAAGGGAAAAGGTGTCTATCGTATTTCCCATCGCTAACTTTCCTAGTAAAATTTGTAAGAGGAAGGTTGACACGAAATTCAAACCCTTTTTTTTTTTTCTTTTTACATCATAAAGGACGGCCCGGGGTAAAAAAAAGCAACAAAAGCTGCCTTTGTTTTCTTTCCCCATAAAGAAGCAGCAGGATAATATAGAAAGGGGGGGGCCAATGAAATTCGAAGGTGTTCGTCCCCTCTCTTGAAAAAATTTAAATCGTAAAAGGTGGAAAAAAAAGAAACAGGGGAAACAAATTTAGGAGTTTTTCCGTAAAAGGGGATGAAAAAGGAAAATTTTTAAATCTGCTTAGGAAATGGACATAAAACGGTAAAAATGATTTAAAAATTTGTACAGGGAGGCCACAGGAGGGGGGGAAAGGGATGCAGTTACAAGTTCAGAAGAGCAGTGAGCATGAAAATAACGGTAAAGATGCAAGAGAAAACATTGCGGCGGGGATTTAAAGGGTTTAAGACAATCAGTCGAGGAGGGGGGTTGGGGAAAAGAAAAAAATTTTAATTCTACTTGTTTAGGGGAGCTGCATGAAAGGGTCCCCCCCAAACATGGAGACATACTCCTACATGGGCAATGAACCCCTGTGCAGAAAAAGCAACTGGGGGGGGATACAAATGGACGCAGACGCCCAGACACCTAACTTCTTGTAAAATTTTTAGCAAAAGAAGAGATGAGAAATTTCCAGTTTAATTTCAGTAAAAGATCAGTACAAGAAAAATTAATTGTAGAAGAAGGCGACAGTTTAGTGTCATTGAAGAAGAGGGATAGTTTCTGGAAGTTAGTCGAGTAGATAGGTGAGGGAAAATTTGGGTTTTTTAGGCATTGAAAAAAAAAATGTTTTCTTTGCCCAAACAGAATTATAGAAAAAATCAGAAGTTCGACACCGTGGCATCTCTCCGGAGTCCTTTGTTCCCTGTTGAGTATGACGCTAAAAACAGGTTGCAAAATGCAGGGTAGAAAACTCAGCGTAGGGGTGGAAGGACATTGATTAGACTTTGAAGATCATTTGAATAATAGAAAGAGTGGGTAATAAGACGAAACCCGAGGAACACCATATAAAGATTAGGAAAAAAAAAAAAGCCCTCTATAGTAAAACTAAAAAACATTTTAAAATTTTATATAAAAAAGAAAGGAAATTTAAAAAAAGAATTGGGGAGTTTTAAATTTTTTTTTGGCATATCAAAAAACAAAAGGGGAAAACAAAGTTTTAGAAAAATAAAAGATAAAATTTATAAAATGTGTTGCCCAAACCCCCCTTTAATAGACTGAGACAATGAAATTTAAAAAAACTTTAAAATTTTTTATATAAGTTCAAAAGAGAAATAAACCAATTAGGGGTATTTAAGGATTGGGTCACTCTTCAAGAACGGGAAAAGTGGCAAACCAAAAAGGAACCCGGGGAAAAGAAATTTCAAAACAAAAATAAAAAAAAAAAAAAAAAACAAAAACCCTGGAGTGGCCAAAGAAAACCCCGCAGTAGAAAACCGCTTTACGGATACACGCGCAGGGAAAAAAGGGGCGATAGCTATAACCCGAAATCACAGAAACGGGATCTTACCCAAAACCCCGGGGTTAAATAAAAAATCCCCCTCGACCCGGGAGGGGGGGCGGGAGGGACTAGGGAGTGGTTTGGGCTCGACGGCTTGGTGACCCAGTTCGATCCCCAAAAAAACCAAAACCTTTTCTCACCCTCAATGGCCAAAAACCCCTGTGATAACTTCCTTCGATTTCAATCATCGGAGACACAGGGGGGCGGCAGGGCCTCAATCCCCCAGGGTCACTAAAAAATCCGCCTGCGCCACCACGGGCGGGGCCAACCATTCAGGTATGCCTCCGGCTCCTCCGGCCCGGGTCACCATGCCACACCCCTTAGGGACCTGAAGTTAAAAAAAAAAAAAAAAATAAAAAAAAAAAAAACCAAAGGGGGGGGAACCTTCCGGCCCCCCAGAATGTGCAGGGCAACCACCTGAGCCCTAAAAAAAGGGAAAAAAAGCCTACACTTTGACTGGGTAAAATTTTAAAGGCCATCTACGGTTTTTTTAAAAAATTAATGTAATTTGACAATAACATATTTTTTAACAAGATGGTAACTATGTGGGATAAAGGTCAAGGCACCAATGGGTTAAACAATTTAAAAAAACACCTAAGTGAGGTGGATGAGTAAAATCATTTTTTTTTTGACCCCTCCAAATCACACCGGTTTTTCCCCCCGATCTTTCGATTTGTTAAAAATGTAAAACAACCATTTTAAACAAATTACAGGGGACCATAATATTCATGGCGTTATTTTTTTCTTTCTACGTGTGGGATTTTTTTCCCCCTCCTTTTCTTCTTTTTTTTTCTCTTTCTCTTTCCCCTCCCCTTCCTCTTCTCCTTTATTTTTTGTGTTTTTGTGTGTGGGTTTTTTATTCTCGTCCGGGTTTAAAATCGTTTCTCCTTCCTCAACCCCTCCCCCTCCCCCCCTCAACCCCCCAAGGGTTCCTTTCCGGGGTGGGGGGAAACAAATGTTGGGGGGAGAAAATTAAACTTTGTTTCCTAAGACGGCTTCAAAGCCTCCCTTTTTGGCGAGGTGGAGGGCCTGACTCAAGGGGAGTTTAGTCAATCAAGCGCGCATCAGAACCCGCCCAAAAAAGTTTTTAAAAACTTCTCGCCAATCCAAGGTCAGCGAGACATATTTTTTTTGGGGAAGAATGGGGTGCCAGAATGCCTCTCCCCGCCTTGTCCCCGTCATCTCAAACTAATTCTCGTTTTATTGGGAAATGCTTGCGTTTTAAGGAGTTTTAATGTATCAGAAAGTAAGATGTATAAGTAAGGAGCCTGTTTTTGCTAGTGTTTTGGTGGTAGAAGGTGCATGTGTGTGTGGGTTGAAATAGTGAATATTTGTGATATGGGAGGCCCGCGGCAAGGCCTCTCCGTCACTCTGCCTCGCCATCAGTCACCTCATCATAACATCTTTAAATCACCCTTATTTAAGGTGACACACGGTGCTACATTGATTTAGATAATGACAAGTATATATAACATCTCACCATAATCACTAAGTTGTATAATAACGAGTAATAAGACGTTTAATCCTGCCCAAACCTACAGTGGCGCAGGAGCTGGCGGCTCCAGCGGCGCCGCCACTCAAAACTTTTGAGTAAAAACCCGCAGTTATCCGCCTCACCTGTGCCTTCTGAAGAAGACAGTCAGCTCCCACGCCTGTGATAGCACCAGGGATCATAGGATTCCTCAAGGGGTTCTCGCTCCCCTACTAAATATTACCAAAGACATCTATCTCCCTTCGTGAAGTTAGTGTTGATATCCACCTCACGGGCTTCATGCTGCTGCTGCTGCTGCTGCTGCCGAAGGCCGCGCTGCCAGACGTAGATGAGTCCCTTGCTTGTATTTCATCTCTTTACTCATATATATGAATAATATCCATCCAAATGCAATCATATGTCTACATTCACCTATAAAAAAGATATTTCATAGCATACCAAGCAATAATGAGCATGTCTGGAGACTTCCGACCTCTGCTAATACCGGTCTTGAGCAGTCGTTGGCCAGTGTGCACGTTAACGACGAAATCGACGAATTTTCCGCGCTGTGGGTTCCGTCGTTGGACTAACTACCAAAAGAAGGTCTTTAAGTGTTTTGTGGCTTCTGGCCCAGAGCGAGACTGTCAGACTGAGTGTCAGTGTGGTTCAAGCCATGGCAGAAGATAGAGGGAACATTTCAACGCTCCTTGTGGTTCGCAACTTTTTACTAACCACTCCTGCAATTGTTGATGGAGGAAGAAATCTTACAAAGGAGATGATTAGCCTCGAACGGCTGTCTGATTGGAGTGTTGTAGGAGAGGAAAATTGCGAGGTCGGGTCGTGTTGTCACTGTTGTGAACTGTATTTCAAGATGCAAATTGTTTACAAAGTTATATACATTTTCTAGCGAAATTGAACCCATTTGTTGTGTTGTTATCATGGCACTTTTTTGGAGTTGAAATATGTGTCGTTAAAACTTTGGAAGATACTGACAATGAAATGGAGTGAGTCGAGAAAAGTTTGGCTGTTGTGAAAGAGAAACTGAGAAAAATAAATATTGACAGAATAAGTAAATAAAAAAAGACCTTTTCTTTTCCTTAACAAGGAAAAGAAAAAAACTCAGTCAGCATGAAAATAAACATGATAAGAAAAATAATAATAATAATAAAGAACAAAAACCGCAAGGAAAAAAATTAAATACAATAAATACAAAATAGGCGAAAGAAGGATGCAGTTTTGCTTGCAGGATAGCATTGATTGCAGGGAGTTCATTTTTTTCTTTAAATTTAAATGTGTGTGTGTGTGTGTGTGTGTGTGTGTGTGTGTGTGTGTGTGTATGTGTGTATGTGTGTGTGTGTGTGTGTGTGTGTGTGTGTGTGTGTGTGTGGTGCGTGCGTATGTGTGTGTGTGTGTGTGTGTGTGTGTGTGTGTGTGTGTGTGTGTGTGTGTGTGTGTGTGTGTGTGTGTGTGTGTGTGTGTGTGTGTGTGTGTGTGTGTGAATGAAATAAATAAAATATACCTTCCCCTACAAATGTACTTTTTTATCTGTTGTTTACAACCCTCATCAATAGGAAGCACATGAACACACACACACACACACACACACACACACACACACACACACACACACACACACACACACGCAAACACACACATACACATATACACAAACACAGACACACATACACGCACACACATACACGCACACACGCACACACATACACGCACACACACACACACACAAACACACCCACACTGCTAAAAAAAAAATATGTACAGAATGGAAATGATAGAATAATCTGAATGAGAGAGAGAGAGAGAGGAGAGAGAGAGAGAGAGAGAGAGAGAGAGAGAGAGAGAGAGAGAGAGAGAGAGAGAGAGAGAGAGAGGAGAGAGAGAGCGCCAAGATAGACAAAAAATACAAGTGACAGACCAACAAACACAGAGAGACTAAGATAACGATATAGTAGAAAATGGAAAATAAAAACAAGTGAGGAAAGTCAAGAATATACATTTTCTCTCCCTCTCACCCTCCTCTCTATCTCTTTCTCTTTTTGTCTCTCACCCTTTCTCTGGTATCATGTTTCCTCGACGGATTTTCTCTTTCTCTTTTTTGTTTCCATATTTTTCTTGTCTTTCATCGTCTGTATAATTTTTTTTCTTCGCAGATTCCTTTAATTCATCATCAATAAATCTTGCTGTTCTTCCCTACTCCACTCCTCCTCCTCCTCCTCTTCCTCCTCCTCCTCCTACAATACACTTGAACGAAATAAGAGCTTATGAGAAAACGACAAGAAACGTTGAAATAAGAGATAACCGGTATTCAATCAATCAATCATAGGGGGCATACGCCGGGGGGCGCGTCGCCTCGCCCACCCTACGACACCACTCCCGGGGGTCACCACGCGCGAGTTCCCATGCAGGCTCCTTTCCCATACCAAGCAGCTCTCGACAAGAAACATCAACTTGCCCCAGCCACGAGCCTTGTGGGCGCCCCCTTGGCGTCCTCCACGCCGGATTATCTCTTACAGATACAACCCGATGGGAAGGATCGGTTTCAGTTTAGCGTGCCACATATCCATATAGCCGAAGTTGGCGCTGACGGACTATGCAGGTAATAGGCCTCGATTCAGTCTCACGGTGCAATCGCTGATTTGACACGTAATCATCCCAGCGATACCCCATGATTCTGCGAAGACACTTATTACCAAAGGCATTGATTCGTCTCTTCAAGTCACTATTTAGTGTCCATGTCTCACAACCATAGAGTAAGACAGGGATCACAAGCGACTTGAAGATCCGGATATTTGTCCTGCTGCACAGGTACCGACAACGCCAAATACTCCCGCTGAGCGAGTCCATAACACCGTGGGCTATGCCAATGTGCCGTAAGGCTTCTTGACGTGACCCGCCGTCATTATGGACTGCGCTACCAAGGTATGTAAAACTTTCCAAGATCTCAATGTCCTCGCCACACGCATGAACAGACTGTACTGCTTCATCTAGTAAGTCTCCAAACACCTGGACCTTGGTCTTGAGCCAGGAGACCTCAAGTCCCAAAGGCTTTGCCTCCTCGTGCAGCGCCTCGAGAGCCATCACCAGGACCTCCAGCGACTCAGCAAAGATTACTGCATCATCGGCAAAAACAAGATCAGTGATCTTGGTGTTGCCGACTGATGCCCCACACTTGGGGCAGGTGTATCCTCAATACCACCTAACCGGTATTGAGGAGGTGAAATTGAGGAGTCCGAGAGAAAAAATAATAGGTAGAGGAAAAAAGGTTGAGAAGAGAACGTGCTTACCCGAGAAGATACGATCAGAACAAAGACGGAGGGAACGCGTTTAGGAGAAGGAAAAAAAGAAGAAATTCGGGCGATAAGGCAACGAGATAAAAGCAGTGATGCAGAGGAAGGATTGTGATGATGGTGGTGCTTTTACTACATGCTCAGTGGCCGCCAAATGTTGTGGCGGTCGGACTTCCTGATGCCGTCCGTGACACACTCACTCAAAATGCAACAAAATATTCGTAAAACGCCAAAAAATCAAGAAACTGGGTAACTTACCAGTATCCTAGTGCTTGATTGCATTCCCTTTCTTCTTTATAACAGCATGCAGTCGGTTAGGTAACGAGTCTGCAAGTTTTTGAAAAAGCTCTTTTGGTAGTTCCTCCCAAATTTGTAACAGTGCAGCTTTTAACTTCACCACTGAACTTGAAGCTTCCATTTCATTATGGACCAAAGATTTTCTATTGGGTTCAAGTCAGGACTATTAGGAGGCCAGTCAAAGCAATCGTTAGCACACATATCCGACCATTCCTAAACAACGTTTGCCCTGTGACATGGGGCACCGTCTTGCATAAAAGTTTCTGCACTACACTTGTCATAGCAGGATTCAAGATTGTCATGCAGGATGTCTAAGTATCGCTCACTATTCACAGTAACACCTTTTTCAAGAAATACGAGGTTACCTACTCCATATTATGAAAAACAAGCCCACACCATGAGATAATCTGGGTGTCTTACTCTCTCCACGGTGTACCGAGGGTCGTGTCGGTCAGCATTCTTGGGCCGCCTCACTTTTGCAAAGTTAGTTTCTGTCACTGTAAACAAAACTCATCCGACCATAATATGCGTCGAACTTTCTCAAGAGGCCAGTCTTTGTGTTCTTTAGCAAAAGTGAGTCGCTTTATCTTGTGACGAGGAGTGAGGAGTGGCTGGCTTTACAGCGACAGATATTGAAAATAGTTCAAGAACACGTAACACATATCGCTGCACAGTTCTCACTGACACATTACCCAGTAAGGCAGGATTGTTTTCATTAACTTCACGTGCTGTGCTTGTTGGTTTGACATTTAGCTGCTTTTTTATAACATGTAAAGTCTTTGAGTTACATTTCCTTGGCCGTCCACTCTTTGCTAAGTGTGTGTAGGCGACTCTCCGCCCGAGGAATCACGACAACGTTTTAGCCACCGCTCAACTGTCCCTTTTGCAACTCCTGTCTGATCCACGATAGCTTTTGCACCAAACCCAGCTCTATGCAAGGAACATATGAAGCTTATAGTATCCTGGGATATAATGCGCCGACGAGCCATGAAGCAATAAACGATTGCACAGTTTGAAAATAACCTCGTGACTATAATAACGAAAGAAGTGAAGCAGTGCGTGCACTCTCACTGTCCTCCAAGACTCCACTGACTTGCTTAATTTAACGTACAGTCAACCGCGCTAAGTATTGTCGCAGTTTTCAGAATAATTCGCCCTCTGGCGACACTTGGCAACTCTCTCCCCGCTCCGCTAGCCCCGCTTAAGCCCGGTTCCCACCTTCCCGCTTGTACGGCCGCCGTACAACAACAAAGACGTCACAATGACGTCACAACAAAGTATACCGCACCGCCGTACCGCTGTACGGCCGCCGTACAAAGTTAAATTCAAGTCATCTCTCCCGCTCGGCGCTGTCCGCTCGAGCGGAGTTGCCAACTGTGCCCAGTTACCACAAATACCACTCAAGCGGTGATGATGGTGACGTCATTGTTGAGCGGTGTTGTTGTAAGACGGCCGTACAAGCGGGCTGATGGGAACCGGCCTTTAGAGTACCTGTATTATATACTTTATAGAGATACCCTAGCCCCGCTCATCCCAGAATGCCCTACCACTAAAACTATCCTTACACTACACGTCTCACTTCTTTTCACTGTAGTTTACTTCATTCGATTAATGGTCACTCTTTGACTTCTATACTGAACACTAGAATGATGGTGGATTACGACTGCTTGGAAGAAAAAACTCTAATATAAAGAAATACACGAGATTAGGAGAGTTGAACACAAGGACGAGGCAACAAATGTTTATACCACTTTTTTTCTGTGCCACGTTTTTAATAAAATAATTAATTACCTGTAAACATAAATCATTTTATGTGAAAGAGAAACATCTCTTGAAGACGATGGTATCCTCAGATGTTTGATAGTGAAAATGAAGGGACTAGCAACATTTTATATCAACGGACGGCCTGCCTGCTCGCCAAAATGACCCACCTGCCCTACCCCTACGAACCTCCCGCCAAGGTTGCAACTCATCTTGCCAGGCCCCGCAACAACCTTCGGCGGCAATGTTGGCCAGCGTGCGCTGCAGAAGCAATTCTCACTATGGGAATTCACGAAACCCTCCTCAATAAGGGCAAGGACTTCCCTCACCCGAATTTCGCTACACCACCGCCTTGGAGCCCTCCTCCAATCATCACATCACTCCACAGTCTTGAGCGCCCAAAGGCACACTGGCTCCCCGCTGCCTTACGCTTGGAAAGGCTACAGGTCATGGATGACTTGACGACCCCTGCTTCCCTCACTATCTACACAGACGGGTCAGTAGATCCTGCCACAGGAGCAGCGGGAGCGGCTTTTGTGAGCGGACAAACCAAGAAACAATGGCGTCTAACAGATGGCGCCAGCTGCCTCCAGGCTGAACTAGTCGCCATTCGTGGCGCTCTTCACCACGCCCTGGAGAGTCACTCCCCTCATGTCATCATACACACAGACTCAAAATCCTCTATCCAAGCCCTCAGAGACACACAGCCACAGGATAACATTCACCTCCTCACCTCCACTCTTCTTCTGGCCCAGCGACTGGCTGCACGTGGCTGCAAATCACCCTCAATTGGGTTCCCAGCCATGTAGGCCTTAGTGGCAACGAAGCAGTTGACAGAGCTGCAAAATCAGCCGCTGCCTTCCCAGCCCCACCACGGCTGTTCTGCCCAGCCTCTCCCAAACTCTACTCAAAATAAAGTCTGCCTCGCACGCCTTGTCCCCGCCAGCAAACACGAGGCCACAGTCGCCCTATCATCACCCTCTGCCTCCTGGTACGCTGCTGCAACAGCTTACCACCCACTTCCCCAAGACCCATCCATCCCCCCACACGTACGGGACCGACTACACCGTCTCCGCCTCGGCTTTCCCTGCTTTGAGGAAATCCGCCAGGGCGATGTGGACATCACCTGTGATCACTGCCAGGTCACCCCCCCTTTGCACTCCAACACTACCTTTCCTGAAGTGCAAGGCAACGTCCCCCTCGGGGACGCCTCCCACCTCATCCGCAGCCCGGCCATCCAGGTGCCGCCGCCGCTGCTGCTGCGGTAATTAGATCTGTCCCTCTGGCCACTCTCACCTCCACCGTTCGGGAGTACCACCCCCCAAGGTAGCTCCAACACACTGCCTTTTTTATGGAATGCCATCATCCACAGGCGGGCTGCTATGGGCAAAAGCTCGCGTCAACCAAAAGTGTTGACAAAATATTAACAACATATCAACATGTTGGGCCCCCGAGATATCGGTTTTTTTCTCTCGACACACAAACCCCTTCTCTCTCTCTCTCTTCTCTCTCCTTCTCCCTCTTTTCCTCCTCTTTCCTCCTCTCTCTCTCCTCCCTCTCTCTCTCTCTCTTCTCTCATAGGTATTAATTTTGTTGATTGAATCTAACTTACAATTAAATGTGAAATCAAATTTGTGATAATTGGGTTCATTCCAGAGATTTTTGCATCAATAAGGAGGAAAACTTACCGCGCGCTTCCAGAATCTTTATTCCTTAATGACTTTCCTCACTCTTCCTCCTGTCATCAAAACAATATTAATAACGATAATATAATTTAAAAATAATAATAGAGAGAGAGAAGAGAGGGGAGAGAGAGAGAGAGAGAGAGAGAGAGAGAGAGAGAGAGAGAGAGAGAGAGAGAGAGAGAGAGAATAATAGTTTGCACGCGACCTGTGACTTTTATGCCAGCAGTTCATGGAGACAGACTTACCACTCACTACCAAGCGACAAGTGGTTTACCGTAGCACGGTGCCAACTCATCTATTATATCCATCATTTTTCAGTACGCCAATAACTTTTATTCAAACGATTTCTCTTGTTTCAATGTAATGGTGTCTTTTTGTTGTTGTTATTTCACATCAATAACATAACCAGGAATATTATTTCGGCTTACAATCAACAGTTACTAATGACATAACAACACATTTTGATTTAGAATATTTATTTACACAGGATAACACACGCAGTCACACACGCACACAAGGGGTCTCCTCTCTCTCTCTCTTCTCTCTAACCTTCCGCCCAAATCTTTCCATCAATAAATAAAATCGTCTGTTGTTAGCCATACAATTACGAAAAGTCACTGAATATACCACATTAGTTAGTGGAAAGGGTACTAAACAGGTCATATTTCTTTATCTATCTATAATAATATAAGCGAAAGTGTGTCTGTTTGTCTGTCTGTCTGTCTGTCTGTGTGTGTGTGTGTGTGTGTGTGTGGTATAGGTTCCGCCCCCCGTGGCGCAAACACCTCATATTGGCACTTTTTGGAATCAGGTTGACCAGGGGAAGGTCATAAGCCTACTTATGAGATGATCCGATCACTTTTTTTTTCTTTTTTTTTAGCAGCCTATTAGCGAGAATTGTGAAAACAAAAGTGGGTTGCGAGAATTGAGGAAGCCTTGATGTAGGGTGATGGGTAATGGGTGAGTGAATGGGTGGGGTGATGGGTAATGGGTGTGGGGTGAGTGAATGGGTTGGGGGTGATGGGTGATGGGTGAGGGAATAGGTGGGGGGTGATGGGTAATGGGTGAGTGAATGGGTGTGTGGTGATGGGTAATGGGTGAGTGAATGGGTGGGGGGTGATGGGTAATGGGTGAGTGAATGGGTGTGTGGTGATGGGTAATGGGTGAGTGAATGGGTGGGGGGTGATGGGTAATGGGTGAGTGAATGGGTGTGTGGTGATGGGTAATGGGTGAGTGAATGGGTGGGGGTGAGTGAATGGGTGGGGGGTGATGGGTAATGGGTGTGTTGGTGATGGGTAATGGGTGAGTGAATGGTGGGGGGTGATGGGTAATGGGTGAGTGAATGGGTGTGTGGTGATGGGTAATGGGTGAGTGAATGGGTGGGGGGTGATGGGTAATGGGTGAATGAATGGGTGGGGGGTAATGGGTGAGTGAATGGGTCGGGGGTGATGGGTAATGGGTGGGGGTGATGGGTAATGGGTGTGTGGTGATGGGCAATGGGTGAGTGAATGGGTGGGGGGTAATGGGTAATGGGTGAGTGAATGGGTGGGGGGTGATGGGTAATGGGTGTGTGGTGATGGGTAATGGGTGAGTGAATGGGTGGGGGGTGATGGGTAATGGGTGAGTGAATGGGTGGGGGGTGATGGGTAATGGGTGAGTGAATGGGTGTGTGGTGATGGGTAATGGGTGAGTGAATGGGTGGGGGGTAATGGGTGAGTGAATGGGTGGGGGGTGATGGGTAATGGGTGAGTGAATGGGTGGGGGGTGATGGGTAATGGGTGAGTGAATGGGTGGGGGGGAATACATACATTTCTACATCCATGATTTCAGGAAAGTTAGAAGGGGCTATCTGGAGAGTCCATGTTTGGTGGGCCTTCGGCCCACCAAACACAGGTGGTGGGCCAAAAAGTCCGCCCGGAGGGCGGCTTTGCGGCTAGTTATAATATAAGCGAAAGTGTGTCTGTCTGTCTGTCTGTGTGTGTGTGTGGTATAGGTTCCGCCCCCCGTGGCGCAAACACCTCATATGGTACATTTTTGGAATCAGGTTGACCAGGGGAAGGTCATAAGCCCACGTGTGAGATGATCCGATCACTTTTTTTTTTTCTTTTTTTTTAGCAGCCTATTAGCGAGAATTGTGAAAACAAGTGGGTTGCGAGAATTGAGGAAGCCTTGATGTAGAGTGATGGGTAATGGGTGAGTGAATGGGTGGGGTGATGGGTAATGGGTGTGGGGTGATGGTGAGTGAATGGGTGGGGGGTGATGGGTTGGGGGTGATGGGTGATGGGTGAGGGAATAGTGGTGGGGGGGTGGGTAATGGGTGAGTGAATGGGTTTGGTGATGGGTAATGGGTGAGTGAATGGGTGGGGGGTGATGGTAATGGGTGAGTGAATGGGTGGGGGGTGATGGGTAATGGGTGAGTGAATGGTGTGTGGTGATGGGTAATGGTGAGTGAATGGGTGGGGGTGATGGGTAATGGGTGAGTATGGTGGGGGGTTGATGGGAGGANGGCACCACCCGCACGCACCACGGAGCACACCACCACCACCACCACCCCACCACGCACCACCCCCCATTTACACTACAACCACCCCACAACACAACACACACCACACCCCACACACACACACCCCCCCCCACCCCACGTCACCCACCCCCACCACAAAACCCCACCCCCACACCACCAGCCCCCCCCCACCCCACAGAAAACCCGCCCCCACACACACAAAAACTAAAAAAACACAAACACAAGCACCCACAATACCCGCCTTCCATCCTCCTCCGGTTTATTACAACGCCCCGAGTTCCTCTGTTTGCGCCGTTTACCGCAATTTCCCGGCCAAAACCGTCCCCTTCATACCCGCGGTCATGCAAACCTCTTTTCACTTTTTTTTACCCTTCCGCGTTCCGAGCGAGAGACAACGTAGAGGCCAAATATCCCGCCTTCTTTGTTCCTCGCTCTCTGTCTGGTCCGGAAAGCCCCTAGATTTGCATACATTTGCATTTTAATGTGAGGTGAAGCGGGCGGCGAACGGGGGGAGGGCGCTGTTGTGGAAAGCCATGATATTCCCCCCGGCTTTTGCGTCGCTTTTGTGTCGCTTTTATGTCGCCTTTTGTTATAGTAGTGGTGGGTATATATACTTTTTTTATCTTTTTTAGAGTCGTTTGGTTGGCATATTTGCTTTTTGGTGGTGTGGGGGTGGTGTGGTGGTGGTGGGGTGTATGGGAAAGCAGCAAGGGAAATTATTATGGTGTGTGTGGTGTGTGTGTGTGGTGTGTGGGGTGTGTGTGTGTGTGTGGTGTGTGTATGTGTGTGCGATGTGTGCGCGCGGTGTGTGGTTTTTGTGTGTGTGTTGTGTAATTTATTGTATAAAGCTGTGGTCAATAAATATCTATCTATCTATCTATCTATCTATCTATCTTCTTCTGTGTGTGTGTTTTGTGTGTGTGTGTGTGTGTGTGTGTGTGTGTGTGTGTGTGTGTTTTGTGGTGTGTGTGTGGTTGGGTGTGTGGTGTGTATGTGGGTGTATGTTGTGTGTGTGTTTTCGTGTGTGTGTGTGTATGTGTGTGATGTGTGGTGTGTAAGTGGTGTGTGTGTGTGGTGTGTGTGTGTAAGTGTGTGTGTGGTGTGTATGTGTGTGTATGTGTGTGTGTGTAAGTGTGTGTGTGTGTGTGTGTGCGTGTGTGTGTGTGTGTGTGTGCGTGTTTTGTGTGTGTGTGTTTTTTGTGTGTGTGTGCGTGTGTGTGTTTTATAGGGTTGATAATGGCGATTGGGTCGTTCTGTATCGAAAGTCAGTCAGTACTTCTCTCTCTCTCTCTCTCTCCTCTCTCTCTCTCTCTCTCTTCTCCTCATCTCTCTCTCTTCTCTCTATCTTCTCTCTCTCTCTCTCTCTCTCTCTCTCTCTCTCTCACTCTCTCATCTCTCTCTCTCTCTCCTCTCTCTACTCTCTCTCTCTCTCTCTCTTAAACAAACATCGATTCTGCAGAACAAACAGAAGCTAAGCGACTGTTTGAACCGCGAACTGAATCGGCTTGAAGCTAAAAAATGCTGAAAATAAAACTCCTGGAAATAACAAATGGTGAGCTTAACTAACTATTAACTTGGCTATTTGTGAGGGAGGCTTGCGGTTCTAATGAGGGAAGAGCGGATGATGTACTGAGAGAGGAACATCAGTAAGGAGGAGGAGGAGGAGGAGGAAGAAGAGGAGGAAGAGGAGGAGGTAGGAGGAGTATTAGCGTACTGGTTATATATTATATGTATGTGTTAATCGATACTAAAACAGGATGTCTGAGTGTCTGTGTGTCTTGGACCGGTGCCTGCCGGATGCTGAGTTACTGACATCTTTTGATGACATTATGCTGACCCAAGCAGCCACGCCATCCCATCATGATGACGTGGATAGCCTGGTCTTGGAAAGCACGACGTAAACACCTCACTCACCGGCTCACCGGAACCACAGCTTCCGGGCAGCTTTCCTCATATGCTGCAACTAAGCCGGAGAGGAGACAGAACTACAGAGAGCGACAGGAGACGCGTTACAGAGCTCTCCTACTCACGACACCTTTCTGAGTGTCTGTGTGCACTCCACACCCGGGAGGTGTGAGAGTGCCTTGTCACGACATTAACTGTTCCCGGCTCTGTCTATTAGACATTAGTTTCATTGGCCGTTGTAAAGAACCCCGTGACATTATTAATGTATAAACTTCACAAGTGTACATATATATATTATATATATTTTGTAGTATATTGTCTTACTCGAATCCTTTGGCACTAAAAGAATACTTATAAATTACGTAAAGACCGCTCGACCACGTTTAGCCCATACCACTTTATTGATGTGTACCTCTGGGCAGCGAAGCAAGTTACCTGCCCGTCAAGAGGGCATCATCCGGCAATCACCCTTACAGGTTAGTAACCTGTATCAACATGGTGTGATCCCGTTACCCGTAAAATAACCATACTAAAAAGGGTAACAGGAGGAGGAGGAGGAGGAGAAGGAGGAGGAGGAGGAGGCGGAGGCGGAGGCGGAGGGGGGGAGGCGGAGGAGGAGGAGGAGGAGGGGGGGAGGAGGAGGCGGAGGGGAGGAGGAGGAGGAGGGATAGGAGGAGGAGGAGGAGGAGGAGGAGAGAGGAGGCGGAGGCGGAGGCGGAGGCGAGGGGAGGCGGAGGCGGAGGAGGGGAGGAGGAGGAGGAGGAGGAGGAGGAGGAGGAGGAGGAGGAGGAGGAGGAGGAGGAGGAGGAGGTAGGAGGAGGAGGAGGTTGGAAAATAAAATACAAGGCATAAAGATGGTATTGGACGTGGATGAATGACAAAAGAGAAGAAAAGAAAATGGAATAAGAAAGAGGAAGAGGAGGAGGAGGAGGGAAAACAAGAGGAGGGTAGATAGGATAGTGAATAGGTCTTACAACTAGCTTTATCCTACCAAATCTAACCTTACATAATCATACGCTTACCTTACCTTACCTAACCTTACCTTACCTAACCTAACCTAACCTTACCTTACCTTACCTAACCTAACCTAACCTAACCTTACCTTACCTTACCTTACCTTACCTACCTACCTAACCTAACCTACCTAACCTAAACCCTTTCCTTACCTACTCCCCCTTAAACCTTACCTTACCTTACCTTACCTTACCTTACCTTACCTTACCTACCTAACCTAACCTAACCTAACCTAACCTTACCTTACCTTACCTTACCTTACCTAACCTTACCTTATCCAACTAACTATATCTAACTAGTATCTATATTCTACCAAATCTAACATTACCTAACCTTACCCTTACCTAACCTAACCTTCCCTGCCCTTCCCTTCCCTTACCTTCCCTAACTTTACCTAACCTTCCCTAACCTTACCTAACCTTATCTAACCTTACCCAACCTTACTTCATAATTTTGTCTTACCAAATCTAATCTTATTATCTTCCCCTTCCCTTACCCTTCCCTTCTCTTCCCTTCCCTTCCCTTCCCTTCCCTTCCCTTTCCTTCCCATCCCTTCCCTTCCCTTCCCTTCCCTACCCTTTCCCTTCCCTTCCCTTCCCTTCCCTTCCCCTTCCTTCCCTTCCCTTCCTTACCCTTCCCTTCTCTTCCCTTCCCTTCCCTTCCCTTCCCTTCCCTTCCCTTCCCTTCCCTTCCCTTCCCTTCCCTTCCTTCTTCCCTTCCTTCCCTTCCCTTCCCTTCCCTTCCCTTCCCTTCCCTTCTACCCGCCAGGGTGGCGCGGTTGGTAGAATCACGGACTGGTGTTGCAGAGTCCCTGCGCCATTCGGTCAGCGGTTCGAGTCCACCAAATTCGTCCTGGCGTGGTGGCGCTTTGTATAGTCAATAACGTTGCAGTTGGTACTTGCAAAGTGTCTAGATAGGATCAAAGTATCTTGTCTTATCCCTTCCCTTCTCTTCCCTTCCCTTCCCTTCCCTTCCCTTCCCTTCCCTTCCCTTCCCTAACCTTACCCAACCTAACCTAACCTTACCTCAACTTACCTAACCTTCCCTTACTTAGACCTTACCCAATCTCAACTAACCTCACTTTCCCTCACCTAACCTAACCTAACCTCACCTCACCTAAACATATCTCGCCACTTAATCGAACCTATCACCACTTCACACCTCGCCTGTCAACAACTACCTCTCCTCCCTACCTCACTAATTACCAGGTACCTCCAATTACCTGGCGGGCTGGCGTGGGTGGCGTGAGGCAAGACATTATATCAGGCCAGTAGTTATAAATGTCAGTCAGTCAGTCAGTCAGTCAGTCAGTCAGTCAGTTAGTTAGGCAGTGAAGCAGCCATGAAGTTGGAATTTAATTATCAGTCAATCATGTAGATAGGTGCGTCTTCCTTCTTCTTCTTCTTCTTCTTCTTCTTCTGCTTCTTCTCTTCTCTTCTTCTTTTTCTTTTTCTTCTTCTGCTTCTTCTTCTTCTTCCTCTTATATATTTTTTTCTTTTTCTCCTATTACTTCTTTCTTAACCATTTATGAAGTTAGGTCTACTACTACTACTATTACTACTACTACTACTACTACTACTACTACTACTACTATTACTACTACTACTACTACTACTACTACTACTACTACTACTACTACTACTACTACTACTACTACTACTACTATTACTACTACTATTACTACTACTATTACTACTACTACTACTAGTACTAGTACTACTACTACTACTACTACTACTACTACTACTACTACTATTACTACTACTACTACTACTAATAATAATAATAATAATAATAATAATAATATTACTACTATTACTACTACTACTACTAGTAGTACTACTACTATTACTACTACTACTACTACTACTACTACTACTACTACTACTATTACTACTACTATTACTACTACTACTACTACATGATACCTCCACCACTTGTTTATTTATGCAATATACGCGGGCTCCACTAATTGGAGGTCAGTAGCCCCAACTCAGGTTGCTACTGACTGTGGCATCCAACCATAGACTACTACTACTTATCTATTAATTACTCTCCTCTCTACACCACCTACACTAATATGCCGCTCTCCACTACAGTGGCCTGGTAGTCCAGGCCAGCTATATCGATAGTTGTGGGGGCGGAATATCTAGTGCCCCTGAGACATAGGAGGGCAGACCTGAGCAGGGAGAAGGAGAGACGGCATCTCATCCAGGCGACAACGTGGCTCCTTGGCTGGTGCTTCTTTTCTGCCATTACATCTGCTAGTCTTGAATAGAAGCACTTGGCCTTGGGGCCCATCCCGCCTGACGTAGTGAAGACCAGGGATGTGAAGCTGCCGTGGTCGACATTTCGAATCCTATCTCCATAACTCCTGATTTTATCCCGTTCATTCTTTTGGTGAGCAGCTTCCAGTGAGATCGTCTGGTAGCAGGCGGCCATCGGATCGAAGATTCTGATGTCCATGAAAGCTCTCTGTCCTCTGGTCCAGAAACCACGAGCAATTACGTCCTACTTACTACTACTACTAACTACTACTACTACTACTACTACTATCAGTCATGAATATATAGTCTGGTATATTTTTCTTCCTCCTCGTCTTCTTCCAATCCTCCTCCTCCTCCTCCTCCTCCTCCTCCTCCTCCTCCTCTCCTCCTCCTCCTCCTCCTCCTCCTCCTCCTCCTCCTCCCCATCCTCCTCCTCCTCCTCCTTCTACTTGGCAATTTAGATAGAAGAAAACAAATTCGCGTTTGTCCCAATATTTTTTTTACCTGTAACTTGGTTGACAGCGAAGCGATTGGAAGCTTATATAAAGGCGACACGGGGGGGGAGGGGGGGGACTCGGGGGGGAAGAGGGGGGAGGATGGAGGGAATTTAAAGGACGTGTAGGAAGGGTTGAGTGTGATGAAGGTGCAAGTGATGAAAGTGAGACATACGAAGAAGTGAGTGATATAAAAGTGAAAATGACAAAAATTTGATTAATGATAGTGATATTGAACGAGGAGAGAGAGAGAGAGAGAGAGAGAGAGAGAAGAGAGAGAGAGAGAGAGAGAAGAGAGAGAGAGAGAGGAGGAGAGAGAGAGAGAGAGAGAGAGAGAGAGATGGTGACAAAGGTGAAACGTACAAAGAAGAAAGTGATTAAAGTGAAAATGACAAAAATTTGATTAATGATAGTGATATTGAACGAGGAGAAAGAGACAAAAGAAGTTTGAAGTAACTGAAGAACTTGAAAGAAGTAACTTGAAGAAGTTCAAAAAAAGGTTGGTGGGCCGAAGGCCCACCAAACACAGGTGGTGGGCTGAAGGCCCACCAATAGCCCTAATGGGTGAGTGATTGGGTGGGGGGTGATGGGTAATGGGTGAGTGAATGGGTTGGGGGTGATGTGAATGGGTTGGCGTTAATACATACATTTCTACATCCATGATTTCAGGAAAGCTAGAAGGGGCTATCTGGAGAATCTGTGTTTGGTGGGCCGAAGGCCCACCAAACACAGGTTGTGGGCCGAAGGCCCACCAATAGCCCTCCGCAGGAGCTAGCCAAAAAGGCCGCCCGGAGGGCGGCTTTGCGGCTAGTATATATATATAAACACAAAAGTTGTCTCTAAAAAGGGATATTATATTAAACATTATATCTATTATTTGTATTACATTAGTCCTATTATTTCATTATTTCTTATTATTATTTATCACAAGGGACATTAAAACATTATTTCCTAACCCCAAAAACACAAAAACTATCTCTAAAAAGGGACATTAAAGTCAGTGAAGTCCAAGCCCAGTGGATCAAAGAAGGGGTGTACCACTGTCCTCCTTGCCTCCTCTATCTCCTTTTCTCTCTCTCTCTCTCTCTCTCTCTCTCTCTCTCTCTCTCTCTCTCTCTCTCTCTCTCTCTCTCTCTCTCTCTCTCTCTCTCTCTCTCTCTCTCTCTCTCAAACATTATTTCTATTGTTTTCATTTCATTATTCATATTACTGTACTGTACTGTTTCATTATTTCATTTTTTAAACGGACACTAAAACATTATTTCGTAACCCCCCCAAAAATATAAACACAAGCGATTTTAAAAAGTGACAAAATACATCATACTCGTAACATCGAAAAGACAGACACTCGTATAGCGAAGTGTCACTGTGGCTCACTAAATAACACTAAAACTCCTTCCTTCTTCTCCTAGCCTTGGTTTTTTATCACTTGTTCTCTCTCTTCTTTCCTTCTATCGCCTTTTCTTCTCCCGTTTTATTTATATTTTTTTTATTTTACTTGCTTTCATTTTCCTGCTTTCTATTTCCAATTTTCATTTTCCAATTTCTCTCTTTTCTTTTCCTTCTCTATCTCCTTTTCACTCTCCCACTCTTGTTTATTTTTTTACAATAATTTCTTCTTTGCTAAAACCCATGAACATTTTTTGAACAGCAATGACGTAATATCTCACACCTCAATGTAACTAGAAAAAAAAAACGTGTAGAAATGACTTTATTAACTACTTTTAAACTTTATATAATTCCTTGTTAACACATAAGACATAAATTTCATGTACAGTACGAGTATAGATCACGTTTAGTATGCATTAATAATCTCAATATGACTAGAAAAATACAAAAAAAACGTGTAGAAATGACTATATTAACTTCTTTTAAGCTTTACATAATTCCTTGTCAACACATAAGAGATAATTTTTCTGTACAGTACGAGTATGGATCACGTTTAGTATGCATTAATAACCTCAATATAGCGTTATACAGAATATGAGAAGTGTAGAAATGACTAAATGATCTATTTTTAAGCTTTATATAAATCCTGGTTAACACATAAGAGATAATATTCCTGTACAGTACGAGTATATATCACGTTTAGTATGCATTAACAACCACAAGGGAACATTCTAACATAAACTAGCCTTGTCTAAACATATCTTTCTATTAAGTATTCTAAATTATACTCTGTACCCATATCTTAAGAGTACCCAAAGACACCCATCTATTTACCAGTACCCGTTGAGGACACGTACCACAGAAACGCCAAAACGCCAACCACAATAACAATTTGAGGGGAAACGAGGGTAAATGGTCCTGTCTTATACGCGTTCCGTACCACAATGACCACTTCTTTGGCGGTACTGTGGTAGGGGATGAAAGACTCCGCTAGTATCTTTACTATCTTATGTTATCTGTGTGACGAGTCCAAGCCCAGGGGATCCAAGAAGGGATGTACCACTGTCCTCCTTGCCTCCTCTCTCTCTCTCTCTCTCTCTCTCTCTCTCTCTCTCTCTCTCTCTCTCTCTCTCTCTCTCTCTCTCTCTCTCTCTCTCTCTCTCTCTCTCTCTCTCTCTCTCTCTTTCCTTGCCCATATTTCCTTCTTTCTCTGGGTTTTTTTTTCCTATTCGTTTTCCTGACTTTTTTTGTTCATTTTTGTTCTCTTTTCCTTCTTTCCCACTCATGTTTTTTTTATTTTGCTTGCTCTCTCTCTCTCTCTCTCTCTCTCTCTCTTTATTTTCCTTCTGTATCTCCTCCTCTTCTATTGGTATCTTTTGTATCACTTGTTCTCTCTCTTCTTGCCTTCTCTATCGCCTTTTCTTCTCTCCCCCTTTCTCTTTTCTTTGTGTATTTGACTTCATTGCTTTCCTTCTTTCCTTTCCTTCAGTATCTCCTTTTCTTCTCCTATTCTTTTTTGACTCGCTTTCTCCCTCTCTTTTCTTGCCCATATTTCCTTCTTGCTTTCTATTTTCCCCTATTCGTTCCCTTACCTATTTATTGATGTTCATTCCTCCCTGTCATTCATCTTTCTCTCCCTCTCCCCTCTCTCTCTCTTTCTCCCTTTTTCTCTCTCTTTCTTTCTCCTCCATCTTCATTACTCTCTCTCCTACTCCCATCTTTTACCCTCTCTTTCCCCTCTCTTTATTTCCTTCTCCCCTCTCTTTCCCCTCCTTTGTGTGTGAGGGAGGCCGCCTATTCCCTCCAATAATATTACCTTCACAAACCCATTCATTTAGTGGAGGGGAGGGAAAGGAGGGGGAGGGAAAGGGGGTGGTGGGGGTGGGGGACAAGATGGCGTGGAGGAATTTGTCTCCACGCCACAAGAGAGAGAGAGAGAGAGAGAGAGAGAGAGAGAGAGAGAGAGAGAGAGAGAGAGAGAGAGAGAGAATATCAAAAAGTGAGTTACGGCAAAATGAAAAGAATAGAAAGTAAGAGGAGGAGGAATACAGGAATACATAGGAATACATAGGAATACATAGAATAACAGACACCAGGAGAACTATTGGTCCATGACGAGGGTATCTGCTGAACGAACTACATACTACTAACTATCAACTACATGTAAGAAAACAGTTGGAAAATGATACCATGTCCAGAAGATAACATACCAGAAGATAGGAACATGGAAGTTTCGTAGTGAAGAATGATAGGATATGAAATATACTAACTATAACTACCACTAACACTAATCGATCCGGGGGACTATAATATGAATTCGCAGGGCACTATCAATACCCATTTACTTTACAGTGCGCGTTAAGTCTGTTTTTAAATGTAGTTATTGTGCTGGCTTCGACAACATTTGCTGGTAACTTGTTCCATCGATCAACAACTCTAACATTGAAATACTTTTTACGGAGATCTGTGATGCAACGTTGACCGTTTAGTTTTAACCCGTTATTTCTTGTTGTCACTTGAGGAGAAAGCTCGAATAGTTCTCTTGATTATGCAAATCAACTTTTTCA
>JACEEZ010004967.1:155781-175781 GCA_016584305.1 Chionoecetes opilio
TTGAAGGGCGGAAAAGGGGTCAGAGCTGGGGGGGGGGGGGTACGGGCTATACTCAACCCCCGGGCGGGTCTCTCGGGTGGAGCGGCTCAAGTCCGCGGGTGCCACTCACCCCACTACTCCGCAAGGTCACCCCTCCTCCCCTCATTCATTCTGAGGAATTCTGACCTCAGTGGAGTGACCAGGAGGGAAAGGGAAAAGGGGAAGGGAGGGAGGGAGGGAGGGAGGGAGGGAAGGAAGGGAGGGGAAAGTGAAGGAGTCGAAGTACTGAGGTGTAATGAAAGAGGGGAAGCAGGGGAAGTATACAGAGGTATAACGGAAGAGGGGAGGTACGGTGGTTTGAGGAAAGAGGGGAAAGAGAAAGGAGGGGAGGTATACAGAGGTGTAAGGAAAGAGGGGAAAAAGGAAGGAGGGGAGATACAGTGGCTAAGGAAAGAGGGGAAAAGGGAAGGAGGGGAGGTACAGAGAGGTGTAAAAGAGGGGAAGGGGAGGGTGTATTTTCAGCCAATCGCCGTTAAGGAAAGTTATGATGTTCTCTTCGCCTCGACCAATCACCGTGTAGTATGAAGTGTGACGTCATCGTGTGTGTGTGTGTGTGTGTGTGTGTGTGTGTGTGTGTGTCTGTATGTGTATGTGTGTGTGTGTGTGTGATCTTGCTCCTTTGAAAACTCATCCCTTGCCTTTCTTATCCTCCTAGAGAGAGAGAGAGAGAGAAGTGCATTTGGGGGTTTCATGAGTATACTTTAGGGCAAGACTTGGGAAGAAGAGCCTCTGGAGATGGGAGGAGGAGGAGGAGGAGGAGGAGGAGGAGAAAGAGAGAGGAAGGAAGGAAGGAAGGAAGGAGGGAGAAGGAAGAAGGAAGAGGAGGAGGAGGAGGAGGAGGAGGAGGCAGAAGGAGGAGGAGGAGGAGACAGAAGGAGGAGGAGGAGTAGACAGAAGGAGGAGGAGGAGGAGACAGAAGGAAGGAAGGAGGAGGAGGAAGCTGTTTTGCAAGTTCAACTCAAGACCTTCATAGATTTATTTTGCTTTTTCGTATCGTTCCATATATATATTTTCTTTTTTCCTCTCCTACTTTCCTCTCAGCAAATACAATTATACGTATTTCTCCTCCTCGTCCTCCTCGTTTATATATATTTTCAGGGAGGGTGGGGAGAAGCCTTCGTCTTTTCTATCCTACGAGTCACTTTAGATTATATTTTGAGTATTTTTTTACCAACAGAATGACGAGTTTTTTGTAATAATGAGAAAATAAGTAAATAGATAATTAATAATTAGAAATAGAGAAATAAAGAAAGTGAAAAGGATAACTTTAATATGATTCATTCTCTCCCTCGTTAAGGTGACACGACTCTTGAACCCTGGAGAGAGAGAGAGAGAGAGAGAGAGAGAGAGAGAGAGAGAGAGAGAGAGAGAGAGAGAGAGAGAGTATTAATGGAGGTCAAAACTGCTAAACTTGATCACTCCCTCAAACTGTCTCTCTCACTCTCTCCCCCTCTCCTCTCTCTTCTCTCTCTCTCTCCTCTCTCTCTCTCTCTCTCCTCTCTCTCTCTCTCTCTCTCTCTCTCTCTCTCTCTCTCTCTCGTTTCCTCAGGGTGTGGTAACAGTGCCCAAGTTTCTTCATATTTTAGCGGATTACAGGCAATGGTTTGGGAAGAGTAAGGAGGTGGTGCTTTTACGTCCTCTCTCCCCTCTTCTCTCTCCCCCTCTCTCTCTCTCTTTTCTTCCTCTCTCTCTCTCTCTCTCTCTCTCTCCCCGGGGAGGAGGAGCAAAATTATGAATACAGCACTACTATACTACTACTATACTACTACTACTTATTACCACTACTATTTCTACTACTACTACTACTACTACTACTACTCTTATTACTACTACTATTACTACTACTACTACTAATAATAATAACAACTACTACTACTACTAAAACCACCACCACCTACTACTACTACCACAACCACTACTACTACCACCACTACTACTACTACTACTACTTCTACCACCACCACCACTTCTTTTACTACTACTACTACTACTACTTTTACTACTACTACTACTACTACAAAACACCCACACACAATATTTAAATACCCTTTATTTACTACACTTTGCATACACCCTTCGCTCCCCTCACACGCATTCCTCTTCCCATAAATAAACGAGGGGAAAAAAGGGAAAAAAAACCTTCACTTCATTACTGGCAGGCCCAAAAAAAAAAAAAAAAAAAAAAAAAGAATAAACCCCCCCTCCCCCCTAAAAATGTAAAGGAAAAAAAGTATCGTGGGTATTATAAAGGAATAAAGTTTTCAGCGTTTGCAGTAATGCTATTGTTCATTTGTTTTATTTATTTGTTTTTGTTTTGTTGATGCGGGGAAAAATGGCTTTGTTGTTAAGATTTCTCATTTATTAAGATTATATATGTTTTTATGGCTTCTTGTTAGGGTTAAGGAGGAGAGGAGAGGAGAGGAGGAATACAAAGGAAGATTAGACAGCAACAGCCCTACTGAATCAAATTGAGCTGCCTGTGTGACTACTTTCTACCACTATAGTTTCTGTGTTAGAGGTCAAATAAACGCAAAGTTGGGGAAGAGGAGGAGGAAGAGAGAAGAGAGAGAGAGAGAGGAGAGAGAAAAGAGAGAGAGAGAGAGAGAGAGAGAGAGAGAGAGAGAGAGAGGTGGAAATGTAAGAAACTGAGTGGTAAGAGAACAGCAGGAAGTGTGTGTGTGTGTGTATGTGTGTGTGTGTGTCTGTGTGTGTGTGTGTGTGTGTGTGTGTGTGTGTATGTGTGTATGTGTGTGTGTGTCTGTGTCTGTGTGTGTGTGTGTGTGTGTGTGTCTGTGTGTATGTGTGTGTGTGTGTGTGTGTTTGCGCGTGTGTGTGTGTGTGTGTGTGTGTGTGTGTGTGTGTGTGTGTCTGTGGTCTGTGTCTGTGTCTGTGTGTGTGTGTGTGTGTGTGTGCGTGTGCGTGTGCGTGTGCGTGTGCGTGTCTGTGTTGTGTCTGTGTCTGTGTCTGTGTCTGTGTCTGTGTGTGCGTGTGCGTGTGCGTGTGTGTGTGTGTGTGTCGTTCGTGCTCGTGTGTGTGCAAGAGATAAGAGAGAAAGACGTGGTAAATCTACATACATACGTTCCTGAGGAGAGAGAGAGAGGGAAAAGAGAGAGAGAGAGAGGACATTGGAGGGAAAATATCAAGACTTATGTTTCTCTAATACTGAAAATAGGTCTTGCTTCCCTTATCTTTGGTGTCTTTTATTCCTTCTTGTTCTTCTTGATTCTTTTTGTGTCCTTTTCTTTTATTTTGTTTTTTGTCCTTTTTTGCTTTTTTTCTTTTTCTTCTTTTTATTTTATTGCTAAATTTTTTTTCTTTTTTTGTTGTCCTTTTTATTCTTTTTTGTTTCTTCTCGTTCTTTTTAACCCCTTTATAATGATTTATAATGATAACACAAAATATTTTTTGATATTCTGTAATCAGTTCATTTCCTCTTTTTTGCGTTTTTTTTTATGTTTTTTTTTTTTTTGGCTCATAATTTTATTTCTTTTTTTAATTCGAGTTTAGGTTTTTTGTGAGTATTTAATTTCATGGTTTTTTTGGTTTTTTATAAATAAACTTTTTTCTTGTAATTCAGTTAAGGATTTTCTGATAGTATTTTTTTTTATGTTTTTTTTCGTTTTATATAATCTAAATTATTTTTTTGTTTTGTTTTATTACCGTAAATATCGCTGATCAACTTTAAATTGCTTTTCGGGTTTTTTATATAGTTTTTTCTAACTATTATAGTGGGTTTTTAACTCTAAAAATCGCGTATCTATAAGCCTTTTAAACCTTCACGCCAGATCTTTTTTGGCTTATAAACAATTGTATGTTGTTAAGCCAATAAAATTACGAAAAGTCCTTAAAATACCAAATTTAGTTAGTTGACAAAGGGGGTACAAAAGGGCATATCTATAAAACATTTCTTATATTAATTAAAATCATCTAATGGTACCCAAATTACAATGGAAATTACGTTCTGGGTCTCAAGGGGTTAAGCTTTGAGTATCATTAATGTTTCCTCTTAATGTGAATACACTGTAATGAATTCAGTTTTTTTCCTTCATATCGGAATTAACTTACGTAAAAAAATATTCCAGTGGCGCTTAACTCATTTTTTTCTCCTTCGCTCTCTATTCTTTCCCGCCTCTTTGTTGACATTAAATTGTCCTTTGTGTTCTTTTCCTTTATTTCCCTTTCCCTTTATGTTCTTTTCCTTTATATTTCCCTTTATATTTCCCTTTATATTTCCCTTTCCCTTCATGTTCTTTCCCTTTGTTCTTTCCCTTTCTTCTTTCCCTTTCCCTTTATGTTCTTTCCCTTTCCCTTTATGTTCTTTCCCTTACGTTCCTTTCCTTTTCCCTTCATGTTCTTTCCCTCCCTCTTTCTTCACATTATTATTTTTCTTCATTCTCTCTCTCTCTCTCTCTCTCTCTCTCTCTCTCTCTCTCTTTTCTCTCTCTCTCTCTCTTTTCTCTCTCTCTCTCCTCTCTCCTCTCTCTCTCTCTCTCTCCTCCTCCCCTCTCTCTCTCCCCTATATTATATATATATATATATAATTAATATATATATATATATATTTTGTGTGTGTGTGTATCTATTTATCTCTGTTTTTCTATATTTTATCTATCACTCTCTATGTCTGTCTCTTTTCTGTCTATCTCTCTGTCTGTCTGTCTGCTGTCTTTTCTTTTCTCTTGCTCTCTTTTTTCATTTTTCATCAAAGTCCAGCCTTGCGGGGATGTATAAATGAATAATGCCTAAGGGAAGGATGGCGGGCGGCGTGAATAATGAATAGCATATATAGGATGAATAATATAGTCTTCATCTTGCCTCCAGTGTACAAAGGTGAGATTATTGACTCCTCTGGCTATGCACACACACACACACACACACACACACCACACACAAAACACACACACACACACACCACACAACACACACACACACACACACAACACACACACACATGCATACACACCACCCCCTTCCTTCCTTCTTCCTTTTTTTTTCTTTTATCCCTTTCCCTTTCCCTTTTTTCCTTCCTTTCTTCCGTCTTCCTTACGTAGTTAAAAACACACACACACACACACACCACACACACCACACACACACACAAAAACACACACACATAGTCACACACCACAGTCAACACACACAGTCACACACACACACACACACACACACACACACACACACACACACACACACACACACACACACACAAAAACACAGTAATGGGTACATAAAGGTAAAGGTAGATACAGGAGACAGGTGTTTGCTCATGTATGTATATTTACTGTGTGTGTGTGTGTGTGGGGGTGGTGTGTGTGTGTGTGTGTGTGCGTTTTTATTTTTCCCTTTTACACACACGCGCGCGCGCACACTTTATTGGTATTTTTGGGACATGATTATGGTCTTATGCCATTATAGGCATCACTGGGGGGTTGGCGGTATCAAATTGGGCGGGGAAAATGCTAATTTTTTTTGGGGGAAAGGTATAAATGCCTAGAGTTAGAAAACAGTATAGCATTGTGGCAGTGGCAGTTTTTAGGGGATTTACCCCCCTTTTCCAAAAACTGTAATTATATAATTATATAAATATACACATATAATAAAAAAAAAAATCTTTTTCGGTTTTTGGATTTCATCGGCGAGAGACGGCCGGGGACGATCGACGGGGCGACGTTGGAGACCCCGGGGAGACCCCACTGCCGGAAGACCAGGGCCCCCCCCCGGTCGTGCGTTCAGAAAAGGGGGTTTTTTGGAGGGGGGAGGTAGAGTAGCAGCCGACTACCTTCGAAGCTATTGTTAAAGGGTGGGATGTAGAGAAGAATCCGGGGCCCAAATCCGGGTCGTGGGTAGCTGTGGAACTTCAAGTAGGGGGGCCTGGAATGTCCGTTAACATGGAAACGCCAAGGCACCCCCCAAAGAAATGTGCTCTACACCAGGCAGTATCCGACGGAGATGAAATTTTGCAGCCCTCAAACCCATGCCTCCGGGTTAACCTTACTTGAAGCCGCCAAAAGTCGGGAAAACCATGTCCCATTCTAGACTTTCAAAAACGCTTCAGGACAAAAAGTTCCAATTATATTTATCACGAAAATTAGAAGCATGTTCCCCATGAAAAGAGACTTGGAAACTCAAAAAGTAAAGCATGAATGTAGTGTGATCTATTGGAGTGTGACGTCCCCCAAAAAAAGTTTTCCAGAACATCAAACATGAATCAAGATTTTATGCTCCGATCTGCGTATTCTGTAGAAAGGGTCAAGTTCAAAAAAGCACTCCAATACACGTGAAACACTTACGCTAGCTTCACAACTGAGAGTAAAAAAACACTAAAAGAGTGCCGTCAGAAATGCAGACGGCGGGTGAAGCACAAACCAGTAGAGACTTTTGTTGCCGCAAGGCACACACCCCCCGCTTCATGCTATAGGAATTACCTAGGAAAAAAGAGGACAGAAGAGAATGAGAAGAGAAAGTAACAGATGAATTTATACGTACCCAAAAGGGTTTGAAGGAGAAGCTTACCAGAACTTTTCGAATACATCAGAGAAGATAACCCCCAACAAGAGGATTATACCAGTCACCCCCTTGACCACAAAATTTGGAAACTTTAAATTTTTGTCTGGTGGGGGTTAATTTTCTAAAGGGATTAAAAAGAAAAATATGCACAGAAACTGAAACCCGAGCTTGGGGGGTGCATAAAAAATTTTTTTCCGACACAAGGGAAAGTTGTTGAGGGTTTCCATGCTGTGTCTCATTAAAATGTTGTTTTGGAAAAATCAAAAATCTACATGGGGCTCAAGTTTTGGAAGGCAAAGTCTACGATATCAACAAGATCATAGATCAGACTTCGTCACATACCCGAACGGCCATCAAGAAGGACATGATTTTCCCCCCGTGGCCTTCTCCGTCTATGTAGCTCTCATACGCAACCCAAAATTTTACAGCGATTTCTGGTCGGGCTCCCATGGAGATACAAATAGTACTACGAATAAATCCCAAAAAGGGGCTATCTTTTCGAGTATTTACCAGGGGCTGAAAACGCTGTTACACGTGGGCGTATAAACCACCAAAAATTTCCTGCTTTCCCTTTTGCTTTAAAACACTCCTGGAAACACTGAGGTCATTCGGTCTGAATAAGTTTGGACAGGGGGGGTCTTATGACCGCTGGAAGAGAAGTACCCCCTGTGTCTGCGAAGTTTGGGAATGGCTCAACCCGAGAGCTGTTTTACCCCTCTCCATCAAACCCCTGTCTTCACAATTTGCTGGGATAAAATAACAGGGCTGGAGGAGACACTTACTGGAAAAAAGGGACATCACCGGGTCAAAGGAATAGCGATCAACAGAATTTATGGTGTATTTTGGGGGCCATTTGGAAAAAGGGAGATAATATAAAAGCTGCCACCCCCCCAATGCTATCATGTTTTCTAATTGGGATTTATACCTTCTCAAAAAAAACTCTTTAGCATTCTCGCCCTAATTTGATACCGGGGAGCAAAATTTGGACCGGGGCTGACCGACTATTATGGGCACACACCCCACACACACACACACACACACACACACACCACACACCACACACACACACAACCCCACACACACACACACACCAAACACACACACACACCACACAACTCCACACAACCACAACACACACACATAAAACACACACACACCACCACACACAAACACACCACACAAAACCACACAACACACACACCAACCCAAAAAACACACACCCGGGGGGATGTAGTTTTTTTTCATGGTATTTACGTATTTAAAAGCTGTCATTTTTCTCTCCCTCTTTCAAGAAAGGGGTAAACTCACTACGCACATCAATGTTGGTATATGATTCTGGGGGTAGAAAAAAAGTGAGTTGAAAATTTTAGAGGTTCAAACTAAGAACCGGGTTTTATTTTTCGTTTCACACCTTTACGTCTACATAAGGGGGTGGTAAGACTGTTCTTAATATTCACAAAACCCATTGAAGAGAAGTTTCGCCTTGTGATGTAAGTTAGTTATCCTGATGACTTAAGATTCGAAAATGAAATGGCGCGAGATTTTATTTGCTCCCGTATTTCATTTTTTAGTTTCATTTTTTTTTTTTTTTTATTTTTATTTTTTATTTTTCTTTTTCATTTTCCAATTTTTTTTAATTTTTCTATTTTTTTTTTATTCCCGATGACGCAAATGTGCGATGTGAAATGGCGCGAGATTTATATCGCGAGCATTTCTAATCGTGACTGTTACGTCTGTTATTGTATCTTTTAAAACTCCATTTTTTCTTCCCCCCCCTCTCTCTTCTCTCTCTCTCCTTCCCCCTCTTCTCTCTCTCTCTCTCTCTCTCTCTCTCCTCCCCTCTCTCTCCTCCCCTCTTCTCTTCTCTCTCTCTTCTCTCTCCTCTCTCTCTCTCTCTCAGCTGGCATTTTTCTCTAAGGAAGGTGTGTCTGTCGTCTCTGTCGTCTGTCGTCTGTCTTCTCTCTCCCTCTCTCTCTCTCTCTCTTCTCTCTCTCTCTCTCTCCTCTCTCTCTCTCTCCCCTCTCCTCTCTCTCTCCCGGGGTTTTTGCTCCGTGTTATTTTTTTTCCCGTCCCCTTCCCCCCTCTTCACGGCTCTCCTGTTTCCCTTTCTTTCCCCCCCCCCCTCTTCCCCTTTCCTTGCTTTGTTTACCTGCCCTTTTTTCTGCTGCTTTTTGTTTCCTCTTGTCTGTGTCTTTTTACCCTTGTCCCTTTTTCCATCTTTTCGCCTTGCCTTTCCCTGGGGTTCATTATTTGCCATTTTTTTAACCATTTTTTACTTTTTCGGGAAATTCTTATTGCCAGGGTTTTTTGTTGTTTTTAAAACTTTTTTTTCCCTTACTTTTTTCTCCATTCTCAAAATTTATTTTTTCATTACTCCCTTTTTTCTCTTTTTTTGTTAACCCCAATTTCCTTTTCCTTTTTTTTTTTCTTTTATTTTATTCCTTCCTTTTTAGTTTTTGGTTTTTTTTTTTTTCCTTTTTTTCCTTCCCAACCCTTTGTTTTTTTTCCCTCCTCTNTGGGGTGAAAAGATGAAAGGAAAGCGTGCCAATGAGAGGGAGGATATTTATATAATCTGTAGGACTCGCATGGTTACGCCGCCTGCCTGTCCCTCCTTCCCGGCCTTGATGGCAGAAAAGAGCGCGGGGGCAATAACACAGGTGTGCTAGACGGCCAGTTATAGTCTGTACCGCGTTAAAATGTTCAGGTTAAAAGATATAATGGGAGGAGAACTAGAGGGAGAGTCGCCCAGTTACATAGATTTTAACCTACTCGTTAAAATGTAATTTAATACAGAGATACTCTAAAGATTCATGCGATCTTACGTGCGAAATTTGTGTAATTCAAGTGATTCTGTTAAACAGTTTTCATGACAAATCATGAGTTAATTAAAAGAAACATTTGCTGGCAGAGAACATACAAGTGCGGCATAATAAATACATTGATTCTGGTCAAGCTGATGTACATTTAAATAAACTATAACAAAATAGAGACGCTATATCAATTTTTTTCTAACAAGCTCCTTTGAAATTCTAAATCTGAAGAAATTAGATGTAAATTTTATTAGTATTCGCTGCAAGAGTTTCCTCTAACTCCCAGGTTCCCAACCTTTTTCATTTCATTACTCTTTTACTGACTTCTTCATGTTTGTGTTACCCACATCATCAAGCGTGAGCACGGTAGTATATCTATGATAAAATAACTAAATACGGGTTAATGAAGAATGGCATGCTGAAGGCTTGATGGTTTATTTCTGTTTATATAACAGTCACAAGTGAATAATATTGTAAATGCTGAGACTAGCAAACTAATGCTCCTTTATGTAAAATGCTTGAAACATTACGTATATTGTAAAATTAAAGCGCACAGTCACATATTAAATTTGCATGTAAAGAAATTAATGGGAAGGTTGTGACTGCATTTTAGCCACGAGGTCTGTTATTCTTGGTGATGTGTTTGACAAGGCACATCGAAGATCATTCTCCACACACATTCTGTTGCGCAGCCTTGTTATGGCAACTAAGAGTGAGGAGAAGCCTGCTTCGCAGCGATATGTAGTGCTGAATGGAAGTAATTGGCGCAAAGCACTATTGACCAGAAGAGGATATTCTGGCAACATATCGATCCAGAAATTTGCCAAAACTATTTCCTGAAATTTCACTCTGAGCGTCGAGTCACTTCTCAGTTGCAAGAAACATTTCTTTGCATGGTCTGCATCTTCTATGCAGCTGCAAGGAACCATGAATGGTTGTCGAATCCATACATAGTGACTAGGATCCAAGTCTACTTGAAAGTATTTTTCCAGAGCGGTATCCATTGCAGTAAGATGACTAAGAATACCGTCTTTGAATGTGCACTTCACATTTTTGTCCCTAAGAATATTTTTCAGTTCATTAAATATCACCAGATTTTCATTACTGACTCTTCTTTTCCAGAGGATAATCTTCTCATAGAATGCTTCTCGTAAAGGTCAGTAGATCACTTGTTGTCTCCTTGGAGAGAAAGATTAAGATTATTCAGTTCTGAGAATATGTCAGCCAAGTAACATACTTTTGCAATGAAAGAATTATCTCCAATCATATTGGCTAGGTCACTTTGCTGCTTCTCTTCCAAGAAGTGCATTATCTCCTCACGTAGTGCAAGGACGGTTTAGTGTTCTGCCTTTTTATAGCCACAGTACCTCGGTGTGGAAGAGAAGAGTTTGAAACTCCGAGCCTATCTCATTGCAGAACTCACGAAATTTACGGTGGTTCACAGCTCTTCCGCGTATGAAGTTCACGGCTTTCACAACAACTGTCATTACTTCTTTTAGCTCCGGAGGTAGGGTTTTTGCTACCAGCACTTGTCGATGGATAACACAATGCGTCCATATTATTTCTGGACACTTCTTCTGGTACTTCTTCTGTGTTTACAAGTCTTGCCCCCAACAATACCGGATGTTGTGACATCATGTGAATACTATCTATTAAGAAAATGATTTTAAAACTGTTATTACCCTCAAATTTTTTGGAAAAAAATACCTTTAATGAGCTTTCAAAAGAGACTGCTGTAAAGAAACGGTGGTACACTGTTGAAAGTGATCACACGACAGATTTTCACACGTTGGATTATCCTCTCGTCCTCTTGCTTTCCTCTTCCTTCTTTTTTCTTCTTTCCTCTTCCTCTTCTCTCGCTTTCCTCTTCCTCTTGTACCTTCTTCAACTTCTTCTTCCTCCTCCTCCACCTTTTTCACCTCTCCTCCTGCTCTTCATCCACCTTTCTTCCTTCTATTGTGCACCGTAACTTAATTTCAATTTTTTTCCTCTTATTATTCCTCCTCTTCCTGCTTCCCTCCTATCTGTCTCTTTATATTTCTTTTCTTAATCTTTTCTCCTCCTACTTTCTCTTACTCTGCCATTCACTTATCTCTCACACAATACGTATTAGCTTTGTCGTTTTTGACCCTCTCAATCTCTCCTCCTTTTTTTCTCTCTTTCTCTCTCGCTTTCTCTCTTTCTCTCTCTCTTTCTCTCTCTCTCTATCTCTATCTCACTCTCTCAACCCGTCAGGGTGGCATGGTTGGTAGAGCCGTGAGCTCGCTTGAGGCGCCCTGCATTCGGTCAGCGATTCGAGTCCACCAAGTTCGTCCTGGCGTGGTGGCGCTTTGTATAGTCAATAACCTTGTAGTTGGTACATGCAAAGTGTCTAGATAGGATCAAAGTATCTTATCTTCTCTCTCTCTCTCTCTCTCTCTCTCTCTCTCTCTCTCTCTCTCTCTCTCCTCTCCTCTCTCTCTCTCTCTCTCTCTCCTCTCTCTCTCTCTCTCTCTCTCTCTCTCTCTCTCTCTCTCTCTCTCTCTCTCTCTCTCTCTCTCTCTCTCTCTCTCTCTCTCTCTCTCTCCATCATTCTGTGCTTTTTCACCTTTTTACTTCTCCCTTCCCTCCAGCTCCCCTCCCCAACCCCTTGTCCGTGTCTTATTCTTTCTTACCCTCCCTCTTCCCTTCCCTTTTCACCTGCCTTTATTTTCCCCTCCTTACCTTTCTTTTCTTCTTTCTTTTTCTTTCCCTTCCATTTTCTTTTCTTTTTCTCCTGCCTTTTTTCCCCTTTCTTTCCCATCCAACCTTGACGTCGTCTTCTCTCTCCCCCTTCCCTTTTATTCCCTTCACTGCCCTTCCCTTCCACTCCCTTCTATTCCCTTCCCTTCCCTCCCCTTCCTCACCCACGCCCCCTTCACCCGTTTCCAAGTGAGTGGCGGCGTCTTTGGCCGTGGAGGGAGGCTTGTTCTCTGTAAAATATAACTTTCCATTTCCCTGTTCATCCCATCGCCAGCCAAGACAGCTGGGGATAATTTGTTATTTATCTTCTTTGTTCATCGCTCGTGATCTCCCCCTCGCTCTATTTATTTTTTCATCTGCGTCGGTGATCTTTTTTTTTTCGTTTCTTGTTCGTGATATATTTTCTCCGTTCTGTACTTATAATCTCTATTTTTCACATGCTCTTCACTTGTGATCTCTTTTTCCTGTGTTCTTCGTAGTATCCTTTTTTCTGTTTTCGTCGTGATCTCTTTTTTCCTGTGTTCTTCGCTTTTTTCTTTCTTAGTTTTATCGCTCGTGCCTTTGTTTTATTTTTCAGTATCATAAGAAATAGAAGTGTCCCCAGGACTGGCTTGTTTTGAATCCTTATTATTTGTAGGCCAATGTTTCTCTGTGGTTTGAAGTGAAATATACATTGATGCTTTCATAAACATGAGGCTCAAAAAAACATAAAAGTTGTAATAGATGAATTGAATATAACACATCAAACCTTGTAATGAAAAAGAAGAAGTTTTCTTTATGCAGCAAAAGTACCCAAGTCCCAGGGCGTGAAATAATTGCCTTTATTCCTTGAATTGCCTTTAGTTTTTGGCGGCACGAAAAAGACGATTCACGAAGCCTTGGAAAAAAGAGTTTGCGTAAAGTTAGGCAAATGACCGTGAACTCAGAACCGAGATGATAGTCTAGGGGCCAAATCTGAGAAGTGTCTTTAAAATCGACTTTCGTGTAACCCATGCGGTAACAGCTTCATAATATACCATCTGAAATGAAATTTTGTCTACTTTTCAAATCTGGCAATGAAAAGTTCGAAATCGTGTAGCTTCATGGTGATTTTTTGGTTACCATGACAACCACATTACATATTTCAGACCAACATGTTTAGTCTAGTCCAGTGGACCCCACGTGCACCCCATGGACAATCTAATAAGACCTACTTTTTTAGATGCACATATATGTCTAGAAAACTAGAATCAATGTTAACACTGTCAACTAATGTCCCATGGGGTTCGTATGGCGGCCATCGTCGATCGCGAAATATTTGACTTTCTCGAAATTACCAAAATGTCCATAAAATCACAAATAATGTAGTTACAAATATCATTTTGGTGCCCACGTGACAAGAATAAAATGGCCTATTGTAATAAGAACTATTAATGCAGTAATTGGTACAAGTTTAGTCATGGAACGGCAAAAACCTAAGAAAAAGGCGGAAAAATTACTTCGGTTTCGCCGACAACTTTCAACATAAATGACAATAACTTCACTAATATACAACATACTGGTCAGTTTAACATATCAACATCATCGTCTATTATTCCCCCATCACCATGACAACCACATTACACATTTTTTTACATTCGTGTTCATATATAAAATATATATATAGCATATAAAATATGAGTGACAAAAAGAAATGTTTATATTTCGGAGATAGACATGTATCATAATTATTTGTACAGATATTTGAAATTTATTTTGCTTAGCAACGGTTGCTATGGTGATGATAAAATATACAATAACTTAAAAAGCTGAATATACATCTATATTCTCGATCACTATATATATATATTATGTACATATATTTCAAATAAAATTGCCGATCCATCAGCACAAATAAACTATTAACTACTCTATCATTATAATATAGTACTGTATGCATGTCTTGCTATAATAACTTAGGAAACATATTAAGAGTATTTAAATCACATCGTATATGTTATTTACTAGCCGCAAAGCCACCCTCCGGGCGCACTTTTTGGCTAGCTCCTGCGGTGGGCTATTGGCCCACCACCTGTGTTTGGTGGGCCGAAGGCCCACCAAACACAGACTCTCCAGATAGCTCCTTCTAACTTTCCTGAAATCATGGATGTAGAAATTTATGTATTAACGCCAACCCATTCACATCACCCCCAACCCATTCAGTCACCCATTACCCATCACCCCCCACCTATTCCCTCACCCATCACCCCCAACCCATCACCCCCCACCCATTCACTCACCCATCACCCCACATCCATTACCCATCACCACACCCATTCCCTCACCCATTACCCATTACCCTACATAAGGTTTCCTCAATTCTCGCAACCCACTTTTGTTTCACAATTCCCGCTAATAGGCTACAAAAAAAAGAAGAAGAAAAAGGGATCGGATCATCTCTTAAGTGAGCTTAAAATGTGCCCCTGGTCGACCCGGTTCCAAAACTGTGCCATATGATGTGATTGGGGCACTGGGGGCGGCACCTATCGCGGACACACACACAAACACACAGACACACACACACACACAATTTCGCTTATATTATTATAGATTGAAAATATTTTCACCATTTTCAATAAATAAACTATTTGGAAACTATAGAATCGATATTTAAGGACTTAATTGGCTTACACTAATTGACATTCTATTAATATATTTATCACATTTTTATTCAAAATGGATTGATTGATAAACAAAGTTACCATGGTAACAGGTACAGTATATATATATATATACACACTATATATTCGCCGGTGTTAATATGATGAGTTACGGTAGGTCAATGACAATATGCCAATTGTACCATGTGCATCATTAGATAATTGCTAGATGACCAGATCAATTGCATGATATATTTGTTTGCAATATATATATATATATATATATATATATATATATATATATATATATATATATATATATATATATATATATATATATAATATAATTATATATATATATATATATATATATATATATATATATATATATACTAGCCGCAAAGCCGCCCTCCGGGCGGACTTTTTGGCTAGCTCCTGCGGAGGGCTATTAGTGGTGGGCCTTTGGCCCACCACCTGTGTTTGGTGGGCCGAAGGCCCACAAACACGGACTCTCCAGATAGCCCCTTCTAACTTTCCTGAAATCACGGATGTAGAAATGTATGTATTCCCCCCACCATTCACTCACCCATTACCCATCACCCCCCACCCATTCACTCACCCATTACCCATCACCCCCCACCCATTCACTCACCCATTACCCATCACCCCCCACCTATTCCCTCACCCATCACCCATCATCCCCAACCCATCACCCCCACCCATTCACTCACCCATCACCCCACACCCATTACCCATCACCCCACCCATTCACTCACGCATTACCCATCACCCTACATCAAGGTTTCCTCAATTCTCGCAACCCACTTTTTTTCACAATTATCGCTAATAGGCTGCTAAAAAAAAGAAAGAAAAAAGTGATCAGATCATCTCATAATTGGGCTTAAAACCTTCCCCTGGTCAACCCGGTTCCAAAAATCTGCCATATGAGGTGATTGCGCCACGGGGGGCGGAACCTATACCAGACACACACACACACACACACACAGACAGACACACTTTCGCTTATATTTACCATTACCCATCACCCCCACCTATTCCCTCACCCATCACCCATCACCCCCAACCCATCACCCCCCACCCATTCACTCACCCATCACCCCACACCCATTACCCATCACCCCACCCATTCACTCACCATTACCCATCACCCTACATCAAGGTTTCCTCAATTCTCGCAACCCACTTTTTTTTCACAATTATCGCTAATAGGCTGCTAAAAAAAATAAAAAAAAAAATTGATCGGATCATCTCATAATTGGGCTTAAAACCTTCCCCTGGTCAACCCGGTTCAAAAATGTGCCATAAGAGTTGATTGCGCCACGGGGGGCGGAACCTATACCAGACACACACACACACACACACACACACAACACACACACACACCACACACACACACAGAAACAGACAGAGAGACACACTTTTGCTTATTATTATAGATTACCCATCACCCCCCACCTATTCCCTCACCCATCACCCATCACCCCCAACCCATCACGCCCCACCCATTCACTCACACCATCACCCCACACCCATTACCCATCACCCACCCATTCACTCACCCATTACCCATCACCCTACATCAAGGCTTCCTCAATTCTCGCAACCTACTTTTGTTTTCACAATTCTCGCTAATAGGCTGCTAAAAAAAAAAAAAAAAAAAAGTTATCGGATCATCTCATAATTGGGCTTATGACCTTCCCCTGGTCAACCTGATTCCAAAAATGTGCCATATGAGGTGTTTGCGCCACGGGGGCGGAACCTATACCACACACACACACACACACACACACACACACACACACACCACAGACAGACACACTTCGCTTTTATTAATATAGAAGAATATATATATAGATATATATATAATATATATATATATATATATATATATATATATATATATATATAGCCACAAAGCCGCCCTCCGGGCGGACTTTTTGGCTAGCTCCTGCGGAGGGCTATTGGGTGGTGGGCCTTCGGCCCACCAAACACGGACTCTCCAGATAGCCCCTTCTAACTTACCATTATTAACCATTAATCATGGATGTAGAAATGTATGTATTACCCCACCCATTCACTCACCCATTACCCACCACCCCCCACCCATTCACTCACCCATTACCATCACCCCCCACCCATTCACTCACCCATTACCCATCACCACACACCCATTCACTCACCCATTACCCATCACCCCCCACCTATTCCCTCACCCATCACCCATCACCCCCAACCCATCACCCCCACCCATTCACTCACCCATCACCCCACACCCATTACCCATCACCCCACCCATTCACTCACCCATTACCCCATCACCCTACATCAAGGTTTCCTCAATTCTCGCAACCCACCTTTTTTTCGCAATTATCGCTAATAGGCTGCAAAAAAAAAAAAAAAAAAGTGATCGGATCATCTCATAATTGGGCTTAAAACCTTCCCCTGGTCAACCCGGTTCCAAAAATGTGCCATATGAGGTGATTGCGCCACGGGGGCGGAACCTATACCAGACACACACACACACACACACGCACACACACAGACAGACAGACAGACAGACCCCAACTTTCGCTTATATTTACCATTACCCATCACCCCCCACCTATTCCCTCACCCATCACCCATCACCCCCAACCCATCACCCCCCACCCATTCACTCACCCATCACCCACACCCATTACCCATCGCCCCACCCATTCACTCACCATTACCCATCACCCTACATCAAGGTTTTCCCCAATTCTCGCAACCCACTTTTTTTTTCACAATTATCGCTAATAGGCTGCTAAAAAAAAGAAGAAAAAAAGTGATCGAATCATCTCATAAGTGGGCTTATGACCTTTCCCTGGTCAACCCGGTTCCAAAAATGTGCCATATGAGGTGATTGCGCCACGGGGGGCGGAACCTATACCACACACACACACACACACACACACACACACAGACAGACAGACAGACAGACAGACACACTTTCGCTTATATTATTATATTATTATATAATATATATAATTAATATATATATATATATATATATATAATATATATATATATATATATATATGTTGCTATGACAACCGTTGTTGTTATATAACAATACATATTTATTGTTTACAAATAAACTTGTAAACAAACTGATTTTAAAAGACTGCAAATCGTGAGAGAACTGGATAACTACTGTATGGATACGTGGATGTGGATTTTTTCTCACCTTGGGCAGGGGAGCATACCTGCATCCAAAGCTTTGTACATAGCTGGCGGGAAAACCGATAGTAGAGAAGTCATACGGGTGACAAACTATGAACACAAGGATGTGTCGCATTTGTGTTCAAATCAAGAGGAAGCAGACACGCGGATATTCCTCCATGCTCATGATGCGGTTAGCGAAGGCGCCAACAAACTCGTCATATCATCTCCAGACACCGATGTGGCAGTTCTCGGCATGCACTATTACCCAACACTGAAGGTGCAAATGTGGATGAAGACAGGTGTCCGAGAGAAGAAACGATATATTCCACTGCATCAGATTTCGGAATCGCTTGGAAATGATTTGTGTGATCTGTTACCGGCATTCCATGCGATCACTGGATGTGACAGTACAAGTGCGATGTTAAGTATGGGAAAACTGAAACCTTGGACTATCGTAAGGACTAAGGGAACACACCGCACTCCTGCGTGGACTTAGACTGCTTGGAACTTCTACAACCGCACCTAAAGAAGCGTGCAATACAGTGCAACAATTTGTTTGTGTTCTGTACGTTCTGAAAGTGAACTGTTGCGACGTTGATGAAGCACGACACACGCTATTCACACAGACCCAAGCACGAAGTGAGAACTTGCCTCCGACATCCGACTCTCTTCATCACCATGTCAATCGAGCGAACTACCAGACATACGTACATCTGGAAACACGCCTTGGAGGCCGAGCCATCTGTCCCACTACCCACGAGTCATGGCTGGGAAATAAACAAGGATAGACTAAGACCAATCCTCATACACAGCAGGCCGCACCATCAAATATACTGGACATGGTGACCTGTCGCTGTGTATCATCAAAATGCAGCAAGAAATGTGGATGCCATAAGCACAAATTGGCATGCACTTAGGCTTGTCGATGCGGAGTCAGTGTGGGATGCCTCAATCGACTGAAGACCACAGCGTTGGAAGAAGATGACGATGAATCAGATTCAGATGGAGAATAATTAAATTACTATTACTCGTGCCGGTGTTGTTGATTCTCAATTGATAATCATGATTGTTTTGTTATGGTATATTGTAGATATTATTGTAATTATTATTATTTGCAACGTATATAAATATGACACAACATGTAAAAATTATCATTACCAGTAATACTTCGTCTAAACTGTTTAAATCTATGGGCAATAAGGACTCAGTTCAGTCAGTTGTTATCTTCGTTACCATAGCAACACATGGGTATAATATAAAAATATTGTTACGTAGAGTTTGCAGGTTATGTGTACTCATAGGTGGTCATTTTCAGTTCAAATATATAATCATCATGCATAGTGGTCGGGAAATATATATGGAAAATCATAATTGTTTTGGGGATATGTTATTTTGTGCCATTTCCATAGCAACTGTTGCTATGCAAATTGAATTTTATATATTTCTCCAATGTAGTATGTCACCTGGTTATCTATACACGATAACACTTTTTCTTTGTCTGCCTTATTCTATATGTTATTTATATTTCAATATATGAAAATGTTGGTCTAAAATATGTTATGTGGTTGTCATGGTAACCAAAAAATAAAAAAATGGGGGAATAATAGACGATGATTTTGATATGTTAAACTGACCAGTATGTTGTATATTAGTGAAGTTATTGTCATTTATGTTGAAAGATGTCGGCGAAACCGAAGTAATTTTTCCGCCTTATTTTTTAGGTTTTTGCCGTTCCATGACACTTGTACCAATTACTGCATTAATAATACTTATTTCTAATAATTTACTAATTATTATTACTAATAGTTCTTATTATAATAGGCCATGTTATTCTTGTCACGTGGGCATCAAAATTTAATTTGTAACTACATTATTTGTGATGTTATGGACATTTTGGTAATTTCGAGAAAGTCAAATATTTCGCGATCGACGATGGCCGCCATACGAACCCCATGGGACATTAGTTGACAGTGTTAACATTGATTTTTGTTTTCTAGACATATTTGTGCATCTAAAAAAGTAGGTCTCATTAGATTGTCCATGGGGAGCACGTGGGGTCCACTGGACTAGACTAAACATGTTGGTCTGAAATATGTAA
>JACEEZ010004968.1:0-20000 GCA_016584305.1 Chionoecetes opilio
ATGTAGGGTGAGGGTAATGGGTGAGTGAATGGGTGGGGTGATGGTAATGGGTGGGGTGATGGGTGAGTGATGGGTGGGGGTGATGGTTGGGGGTGATGGTGATGGGTGAGGGATGGTGGGGGTGATGGGTAGGGTGAGTGAATGGTGGGGGTGAGGGTAAGGGTGAGTGAATGGGTGGGGGGTGATGGTATGATGAGTGAAGGGTGGGGGTGATGGGTATGGGTGAGTGAATGGTTGTGTGATGGGTATGGGTGATGAATGGGTGGGGGTGATGGGTAATGGGTGAGTGAATGGGTGGGGGGGTGATGGGTAATGGGGAGTGATGGGTGGGGGGTGATGGGTAATGGGTGAGTGATGGGTGGGGGATACTACTTCTACACCTGATTTCAGGAAAGTTAAAGGGGCTATCTGGAGAGTCCATGTTGGTGGGCCGAAGGCCACCAAACACAGGTGGTGGGCCAAGGCCACCAATAGCCTCCGCAGGAGCTAGCTAAAAAGTCCGCCCGGAGGCGGCTTTGCGGCTAGTATAATAATATAAGCGAAAGGTGTGTCTGTCTGTCTGTCTGTTGTCTGTCTGTGTGTGCGTGTGTGTGTGGTATAGGTTCCGCCCCCCGTAGCGCAAACACCTCATATGGCACATTTTTGGAACCGGGTTGTCCAGGGGAAGGTCATAAGCCCACTTATGAGATGATCCGATCACTTTTTTTTCTTCTTTTTTTAGCAGCCTATAGCGAGAATTGTGAAAACAAAAGTGGGTTGCGAGGAATTGAGGAAGCCTTGATGTAGGGTGATGGGTAATGGGTGAGTGAATGGGTGGGGTGATGGGTAATGGGTGTGGGGTGATGGGGAGTGAATGGGTGGGGTGATGGGTTGGGGTGATGGGTGATGGGTGAGGGAATGGTGGGGGTGATGGGTAATGGGTGAGTGAATGGGTGTGTGGTGATGGTATGGGTGAGTGAATGGGTGTGTGGTGATGGGTAATGGGTGAGTGAATGGGTGGGGGGTGATGGGTAATGGGTGAGTGAATGGGTGGGGGGTGATGGGTAATGGGTGAGTGAATGGGTGTGTGGTGATGGGTATGGGTGAGTGAATGGGTTGGAGGTGATGGGTAATGGGTGAGTGAATGGGTGGGGGTGATGGGGTACTGGGGTGAGTGAATGGGTGGTGGGTGATGGGTAATGGGTGATTGAATGGGTTGGGGGTAATGATACTGGGGTGAGTGATGGTGGGGGGGAGTGAATGGGGGGGTGATGGAGTAATGGTGATGATGGTGGGGGGTGCCTATGGGTACTGGTGAGTGCAATGGGTCATGGGTTAAGTAATGGTGTGGGGTGATGGTATGGGTGAGTGATGGGTGGAGGGTGCAGTGAATGGGTGAAGGGTTATGGGTAATGGGTGGGGGGTGATGGTAATGGTTGAGTGATGGTTGGTGTGGTGATGGTGGATTGTGAGTGAATGGGTGTGGTGGGGCATTGGTAATGGTGATGAATGGGTTGGGGTGCTTGGTATGGTTGGTGAATGGGTGTGTGGTGATGGTAATGGTTGAGTGATGGGGGGTGGTGATGGTTATGGCTTGATTGAATTGGGCGGGGGGTGCTGGGTTATGGGTGAGTGAATGGGTGGGGGGTGATGGGTAATGTGAGTGAATGGGTGGGGTGTGATGGTACTGGGTGAGTGAAATGGGTGGGGGGTGATGGTTAATGTGTCGTGAATGGGGTGGTGGATTGGTCATGGTTGAGTGAATGGGTGGGGGGTGCTGGTGTATGGGTGAGTGAATGGGTGGGGGATGATTGGTAGATGGTGAGGGACTAGGTGGGGGTGAGTTAATGGGTGAGTGTGGGTGGGTGGTGATGGTTTGTTGAGTGACTGAGTGGGAGGGTGATGTTATGGGAGTGAAATGGGTGGGGGTGCTATGGGCTGGGTGAGTGAATGGGTGGGGGTGATTGGTAGGCGTTAATCCATACATTGCTACATCCATGATTTCAGGAAGTTGAAGGCGGCTATCCTGGGAGTCTGTGTCCTGATGAGTGTGGAAGAAAAATCACCTAATAGATCCAAGAAAGGATACAACAAGAGCATACATATTATCATTTGTAGTACACCTCTGGCCCTGTATGCTACCCTAGGTCAGGTCCAACACACTCCACACAACACACACACTCACGTCAAAGAGGAGAGCGCCGCGTCTAGTAAGGGACTTGCCTCGCCTCCGTGGTTGTGCGCCACCCTTGTCAGAGTAAGGTGAGGACGACCTTGCATACCTGCAGGGAACAACTTTTTTCATGAGTCCTTTGCAACACAGATACCTCTAGGAGGAATCCCAAATTTATAATACATCACAGTTTAACAGAAATCCAGAGAGAGGCGTATAAGCATAAATTGGGCTCATATATAAACTTAATACTCAATATTTTTTTAAGGCTTATAAGACGCTGCATTTCTTGTAAGAAGGCCCGTGATTCCTGCAAGAATTTTCTAAAGAAATAACATATAATTTCCTAACCGGTTGGCGTTGTAAAATCTACCACGTTTTGGTGAGGCTGTGTTGAGTGGTCCTTTTCTGCTGCTCTGTTCGATTTATTTTGCGTTATGGTACACTTTTAGCTGTATGTGGTAGTACAGTTGAAGTTCCCAACTCGGCAACCTCGGGACGCTGCCGAGCCGAGTATGGAATTTTCAGACGTTTAGACGTAGATATATTAAGGGGAAAAAGCATCTACTTCTTCAAAGGTCAATTTTTCTCTCAGAAATATTTACACCTTGTTCTTCCTTTTCTTTTTCCCTTTGCACCAAGTAGGTGTTTCCTGGCGTGGGAGCCATAATACAATACAGCAACCTCTATCAGAATACACAAATAACAGTGTACACACTCTACAGTCACAACACCACTGAACAATAACAACAACAAATCGGCGGGAGAACCCAGCGGCCTATTGTGGTGGCACCCAGCGGCTGACCCGGCACACTACGCCCGGGTTTTTGGGTGTTCTGCCGGTTTGGGAAATTCGGAACCATAGCCGAGTTTTTGGGTGTTTTGCGGTCTTGGGATGGCCGAGCTATTCGGGCACTTCACCTGTAATTAAGTAAATAGTTTTGATGAATTTGCCATGGGTGATAATTTCCAAGACTGAAATTTTCCATGACTTGTGCTACGTGTGACAGCCCGGTGGTAAATGTTACATCAATACTAGCTGACGATAGTTGGAGCTGTTGACGTCAATCTGCCGAGGCGGAACGGCTCCCGCCAATACCTTAGTAAGCATCACAGTGATAGGACAGATTAGTTGATTTGAATGTCTTATTGTATTTGAGATACTTGTAGCAGGTAAGTACTGAGGTTACATCCTATCAGAGGCTGCATTGGATGGCTCCTTAGCTACCCTCCTACAACATTTGCCTGGGAAGACGCAGGAGTATTTTTCAGGGTATTTTTTAGGGGAAAAAGTGCGTCTTTTAAGCCTTAAAATACTGTAATCTATAACTAAGAGGTCATGAAGTCCTATGAGGGGTTCTACTCTAACATGCTGCATCAATTACTATATACGTTGTAACAGCTTACAGCAGATGTCTATACAATGCACACACACACACACACACACACACACACAGATACACGCACACAGATACACGCACACACGCACACACACTTGAAGCTTGAAGGACATCAAGAAGTACAGTGTTCCCTATCAGTGCATTGCTATGTGGAATAGCCTGGACAGTGAAATTATAGATGCCAAGAATATTCATGTTATTAAAGCTAAGATTGACCCATTGAGACAAGGAGACGGGACCCCACCACTGTATGAACTCATTGCCCCTAGACCACAACTAGGTAAACACACACACACACACACACACACACACACACCTTTGAACAGGTTGATAATGTCTATGCAAGTCTTGAACCCCTTGAGTACTGCCAGGAATCCCTCCACCTTCTTGTTGTTGTGCTTCACCTCCTCAAAGTAGATGGCGCGTGTGTCCGGGGGCTGGCCTGGCGGTTCAGCCCCTGCGTGTGCACTCTGGGGGAAGAAGCAGAGAGATCATTTTATATTTTTAAGAGTTCTAGCGTAGCTTTAACATATTTTTTTTACATCTATGCCTATAGCGCGTGTAGGCAGTGACCTCCAGGGGTGAGCTGGCAGGCCCTGGAGGCACACTTGAGGGCTGTGATGGTTGGCCCTGGAGGCACACTTGAGGGCTGTGATGGCAGGCCCTGGAGGCACACTTGAGGGCTGTGATGGTTGGCCCTGGAGGCACACTTGAGGGCTGTGATGGTAGGCCCTGGAGCACACTTGAGGGCTGTGATGGTTGGCCCTGGAGGCACACTTGAGGGCTGTGATGGCAGGCCCTGGAGGCACACTTGAGGGCTGTGAATGGCAGGCCCTGGAGGCACACTTGAGGGCTGTGATGGCAGGCCCCTGGAGGCACACTTGAGGGCTGTGATGGTTGGCCCTGGAGGCACACTTGAGGGCTGTGATGGTAGGCCCTGGAGGCACACTTGAGGGCTGTGATGGTTGGCCCTGGAGGCACACTTGAGGGCTGTGATGGTTGGCCCTGGAGGCACACTTGAGGGCTGTGATGGTAGGCCCTGGAGGCACACTTGAGGGCTGTGATGGTTGCCCTGGAGGCACACTTGAGGGCTGTGATGGTTGGCCCTGGAGGCACACTTGAGGGCTGTGATGGTAGGGCCCTGGAGGCACACTTGAGGGCTGTGATGGTTGGCCCTGGAGGCAAACTTGAGGGCTGTGAGGGTTTGGGCCCTGGAGGCACACTTGAGGGCTGTGATGGTTGGCCCTGGAGGCACACTTGAGGGCTGTGATGGTAGACCCTGGAGGCACACTTGAGGGCTGTGATGGTTGGCCCTGGAGGCACACTTGAGGGCTGTGATGGTTGGCCCTGGAGGCACACTTGAGGGCTGTGATGGTAGGCCCTGGAGGCACACTTGAGGGCTGTGATGGTTGGCCCTGGAGGCACACTTGAGGGCTGTGATGGCAGGCCCTGGAGGCACACTTGAGGGCTGTGATGGTTGGCCCTCGCCCGTGGTGGTGCAGGCAGGACTGTTATAGTGACGCCTGTGATTAGAGGCTCATGCCGCCCCCTGTGTCCTCCCAGGCACTCACAGGCGAAGGTAGAGTTAATGGGCAGGGCATGTGGGTGTTCTTAGGCCACTCAACGGTACAGAAAGATTTTAGTTCTAACTCTGGATTGAACCCAGGTCACCGAGAACGCCACTGGGAGACGCTAACCACTCTGCTACCGCCTCCCCTTACTTACTTCCTACCGCCCGCCTTAGTTACTGCATACCTGTGATAAGGGCCATAACACTCTACTTAGCTCACCTCCCATCACCTCTGTGGCTCAAGTAACACACAAAACACTGAAACACTCACTAGATAACCCTCCAACACTGACTAAATAACACAAGTAACACTCCAGCACTCACTTGGCCAGCATCCTCTCCAGGTCGGGCAGTGTTTTCAGCAGCACTACAGCCTCAATAAGGTCTATCATGCTCTCTCTGTCTATATATATAATGACCTCTGTGGCTCAAGTAACATAAGTAACACTCCAGCACTCACTTGGCCAGCATCCTCTCCAGGTCGGGCAGTGTTTTCAGCAGCACTACAGCCTCAATAAGGTCTAAAATGCTCTCTCTGTCTATATATAATGACCTCTGTGGCTCAAGTAACATAAGTAACACTCCAGCACTCACTTGGCCAGCATCCTCTCCAGGTCGGGCAGGGTCTTGAGCATCACCACCACCTCCGCCATCACCCCCGGGTTGTCCCTCAGGTCGGCGATGGCGTCCAGGCGCCGCTGGATGGCTGACGGGCTGCACAGCGGGCCACACAGCCACGACCTCAGCAACCTGCGGGGAGTTAACCCCTTCACACCCAGATCTTTCCTTGGCTATATGAAATGGTCTGTTGTCAGCCATAAAATTACGAAAAGTCACTGAAAATATCAAATTAGCTAGTTGACAAGGCTACTAAACAGGTCATAGCTATAAAATATTGCTTATAGTCACTACAAAGCGTCTAATGGTACACAGATTACAATGGCAATGACGTTCTGGGCCTCCAGGGGTTAAGGAGTGGTAGGACATTAATATTTCTTCTATGCAATAACTGCAAAAAAATCATAGCTATACAGATATCAAGGCAGTAGCACGGCTAGAGGAGGGCGGGGGGGGGGGGGGGGGCATGGCGCCACCTCCGAAATTTTGCGTGCACAGGTGCTTCGAGAATAGATTGGAAATGTTGATGTCAAATCCTTGTTAATACAGAGTGTAATAGTCTGTGGTTTTGGAAGGGAGGGGGAGGAAGGGAGGAGGAAGGAGGGGAGGGGAGGGGAGGGAGGAGGGAGGGGGGAGGGGGGGGAGGGGAGGCAAGATGCAGGATTTAACCAGGCATACCGTGCATGGTGAATCGCTGGGTGTTTTTTTATTTCTCATGGTAGCCATTAGTGACGTGAGTGAGTGACGGTGGAATAACACAAATCAGTGAGAGAGAGAGAGAGAGAGCAGAGAGAGAGAGAGAGAAGAGCAAGAGAGAGAGAGGAGCGAGAGAGAAAGAGAGAGAGAGAGAGAGAGAGAGAGACGAGAGAGAGAGAGAGAGGAGCGAGAAGAGAGTAGAGAGAGAGAGAGCGAGCGAGAGTAGAGAGAGGAGAGGGAGAGAGAGAGAGAGAGAGAGAGGAGAGAGAGAGAGAGAGAGCGAGAAGAGATTCGAGAAGAGAGAGAGAGAGATGGTGACGAGGGAGAGAGAGAGAGAGGAGAGAGAGAGAGAGAGAGAGAGAACTCCACCACCTCCACCACCCCCCTCTTTCCGAAGGGCGTGGAGCAGCAGTCAAGGCGCTCCACCAGCATTCCGCCGCTAACGTTTGCGGAACACCTCAAGGTTATGCAGGGTGGTGCCGTCCAACACCTGAACCAACACCACACAACACCACAACAAGGGTTAATACAACATCACAACACCACAAGGGAATCTATCAGGGTTTTTTAAGGGTTTTTTCGGGGTAAGGTTTCGGAACCACAAAACCCACTGGCTTTATTGCATCCCTGTAACCCTTCACGCCCAGACCTTTCCTGGGCTGTACAAAATTGCCTGTTGTCGAGCCATAAAATTACGAAAAGTAACGGAATATACCAAATGAGTTACTGGCCATAAGATAAGATACTTTGATCCTATCTAGACACTTTGCAAGTACCAACGACAAGGTTATGACTATTACAAGGCGCCACCACGCCCGGACGACCTGGTGGCTCCAAACCCGCTGACCGAATGCAGGGACTCTGCACGGGAGCCCACAGCTCATACCAACCGCGCTACCCTGATGGGTAATTACTGGACAAGGATACTAAGGCAGGATATCCATCAAATAGTCTTCCATTCACAAAAAAACTGTCTAATGGATACCCAAATAAAACACTGAAAATGACGTTCTGGTCTCCAGTGGGATGTTAAACACTGAATTGAGGCTCCCCCACCATGTGATGGCCGGGACGCTGATAAAGGCCCGAGAGGGAGGCCCCCGCCGTGGCCCCCAGAGTGCCACCGTGGAGGGTGTCCGGGGGGCAGTAGAGGTCAAAAATAGCGTCGGGTGAGGAGCTGTTTCCGAGCGGCAGTCTTGAGGCGCCCGGTCAGGGCAACCCAGTGCTGACAGTGCCAATCACTCCCCTGCGCGCGGGGTTCTTGCCCAACGTGCGCTGAGAGTGTGTGGGGAGAGGAGGTGAGAGGAGGCTTTAGTTATGGTATATAGACACATGGATTCCCCTGTAGGCATATAGGAAGGCAATGGCAGTAGTACCAGCAGGGAGTAGTAGTAGGGACGGAGTAGACCAGTTAATAAACCAGTTAAATAAACCAGTCTCCCTCCACAATTTCTTTTGAACTAAAAAGCCGCTCTTATATAAGCCTGTCAATACGGGTATCTGGTTGCAGACAACTGGGCTCAGGCCCCTTAATCCAATGAGCGAGAAAACACTTTCCCAAAAATGTTTGGTGACGTTTGGGGAATCAAGCCGTGATTGACGGGGTAAGAAGCAATATGTCCTGGTCACTGCCCATTAATGAATAATGATTTCGTACTGCAAGCAGGGAGTCCAGGCCGGGAGTGAGTTCCCGGACATCTTTTCTTTTCAATCATTCCACATAGGAAGCGCGGGAGGGGACTTAAAAGAAATTTGGTCAAGGGAGCGTGCGGATGCAAGACAGCGCCAGCTTCTCTGTCTTGCACTGTTAACTACATTCGATAGCTCTCATTAAACTAGTACCGTCAATGATATATCCTAGTTACTTGCGGCCACTGGGATGTCTGTCCCTACATCGGCCTTGAAGTATGGTCCACTCCATCAGCAAGTTGAGAGTCTTGGCTGCCGTCCAGAACTCACGCTCCGGCACCAGCACCCTCCCGCCAGGCCGGGGGGCACCAGCGCCGTTCACCAGACTGCCGCGTCTTGGCTCCCAGGCGCCCGCTCGGTCAGAATCTGGGAATTGTAAAAACCACTCACGGATTGTTGTCTGATAAAAAAACGGTATTCAGCAACAGAAAAAAAATAGTGTTGACCATTTCAGTAGGAAAATAGTGTTACCATCAGTAGGGAAAATAGTGTAACCATTCAGTAGGGAAAATGTGTTGGGACCATTCAGTAGGGAAAATAGTGTAACCATTCAGTAGGGAAAATAGTTGTTTTTTCCCATTCAGTAGGGAAATAGTGTTACATTCATCAGAAAGGCCTTGCTCAAGCTCTATATTAGTCTATCCTAGAAATTTCCTGTAATTCTCATAGATTTTCGAGTTATTCAAGAAAATATGATTTTTTACAGAAAATCAAAGGTGTACCTTTGTGAGATAGCTATTATAGCAATAGGTTAAAACACCTCCAAGCCTACGTTGGTATGTTGTTAGCCTAGTAAGGTTTCCTCCAGGGACTAAATCATTTCATCGCCGCAAAACAAAATATTAACACCCAACCTCACCAGGACCTATATCTAAGAAGCCAGGTATTTGCACTATCATTAAAAGTATCTTTAGGAAGCTATTAGGGGTATATTATTGTAACCCCTATTAAGGGTATATAAGTCCTACCCTCTATTATATATCTCTTAATAGGGGACTATAAATAGGGTAGGTAGCAGACGGGGTCACGTCTCCGGGTGGGTTCTCGGTGACAGGTGAGTTCGATTTCCGAGTGAGAACCATAAAATCCACTTTAAATCTTCTGCACCGTCAAGTGGCCTAAGAACACCCACATTGCCCACACATGGGAGTGCATGAGAGGACACAGGGGGCGGCATGAGCCTCTAATCACAGGCGGTCACTCATACAATCCTGCCTGCACCACCACGGGCGTGAGGGCCAACCATCACAGCCTTAAGGTTGCCGCCAGGGCCAACCATCACACCCTCAGTTGTGCCTCAAGGGCCTGCCATCACAGCCCTCAAGTGTGCTCCAGGGCCTACCATCACAGCCCTCAAGTGTGCCTCCAGGGGCCTCCATCACAGCCCTAAGTGTGCCTCCAGGGCATACCATACCACAGCCCTCAAGTGTGACTCCAGGGCCTACCATCACAGCCCTCAAGTGTGCCTCCAGGGTCTACCATCACAGCCCTTCAAGTGTGCCTCCAGGGCACTCACCATCCCACCCCTGGAGATCACGGCCTAACACGCGATATAGGCATGATGTAAAAAATTTATATATAAAATATATAGTCAGCCTATGAGTGCAATCACCACTAAGGTTGTTTGGCCTTGGACCACAAGCAGTAAGCCCGTAATAGACAAAACTGCTGGCTTAGCATGTTGCCTTTTGGATCTGTGTCCACAGCCAACAGCAACATAACAGGAGGAAGTGCTATAAAGGGAATATTGCCGATTCTGGACGCAGATTTAAGACTAACACAATATCCCTTTCTGATAATGAAAGATAGCTCTCTCTCTCTCTCTCTCTAAGATCCACCACCCTATTTCCCTTTCCTTGGCCTTGATAGATTAAAGATAGCTCCTCTATCTTCTCTCTCTAAGACCAGCACCCCTATCCTTTCGGCCTTGAAGATTAAAGATCGCTCTCGCTCTCTCTCTCTCTCTCTAAGACACCACCTACCCTTTCCTGGCCTTGATAGATTAAAGATTAGCTCTTCTCTCTCTCTCTAAAGACAACCACCCATCCTTTCCTGGCTGATAGATTAAAGAGTAGCTCTCTCTCTCTCTCTCTAAGACAACCACCCTATCCCTTTCCTGGCCTTGATAGATAAAGATAGCTTCTCTCTCCTCTCTCTCTCTAAGGGACAACCACCCTATCCCTTTCCTGGCCTGATAGATTAAAGATGCTTTCTCTCTCTCCTCTAAGACAACCCACCTATACCTTTCCTCGGCATTGATAGATTAAAGATAGCTCTCTCTCTATCTCCTCTCTAGTACAACCACCCTATCCCTTTCCTGGCCTCATAGAATTAAAAGATAGCTCTCTCTCTCTCTAAGACCACACCCATCCCTTTTTCCGGCCTTGAAGATTAAAGATAGCTCTTCTCTCTCTTCTCTAAGGACCACCACCCTATCCCGTTCTGGCCTTGATAGATTAAAGATAAGCCCTCTCTCTCTCTCTCTCTAAGACCCGACACTTATCCATTTCCTGGCCGTGATAGATTAAAGATAGCCTCTCTCCTCTCTAAGGACAACCACCCTATCCCTTTCCTGGATCTTGATAGATTAAAGATAAGCTCCTCTCTCTCTCTCTTCTTCTAAGACAACCACCCTATCCCTTTCATGGCCTTTGATAGATTAAAGATAGGCCTCTCTCTCTAAGACAACCACCTATCCCTTTCCTGGCCTTGCTAGATTAAAGTATAGCTCTCTCTCTCTCTTCTCTAAGAAAACCACCCTATCCCTTTCTGGCCTTGATAGTTAAAGATAGCTCTCTCTCTCTCTCTCTCTCTCTCTCTCTAAGACCACCACCCTATCCCTTTCCTGGCCTTGATAGATTAAAGATAGCTCTCTCTCTTCTCTCAAGACAACCCACCCTATCCTTCCGCTTGATAGATTAAAGATAGCTCTCTCTCTCTCTCTCTCTAAAGACCCACCCACCCCATCCCTTTCCTGGCCTGATAGATTAAAGATAGTCACTCCTCTCTCTCTCTCTAAGACCACAACCTATCCGTATTCTGCTTGATAGAATTAAAAGATAGCTCTCTCTCTCTTCTCTCCTCTCTCTAAGACAACCACCCTATCCCTTTCCTGGGCTTGATAGAGGAAAGATAGCTCTCCTCTCTCTCTCTCTAAGACAACCACCTTCCCTTTCCTGGCCTGATAGATAAAGATAGCTCTCTCTCTCTCTCTCTCTCTCTCTAAGACCACCACCCTATCCCTCCTGGCCTTGATAGATTAAAGATAGCTCTATCTCTATCTCTAAGACAAACCACCCTATCCCTTTGTGGCCTTGATAGATTAAAGATAAGCTCTTCTCTCTCTCTCTCTAAGAACCACCACCCTATCCATTCCGCCTTGATAGATTAAAGATAGCTCTCTCTCTCTCTCTCTCTCTCCTCTAAGACCACCACCCTTACCCTTTCCTGGCCTTGATAGATTTAAAGATCGCTTCTTCTCTCTCTCTCTAAGACAACCACCCTATCCTTCCTGGCCTTGATAGATTAAAGATAGCTCTCTCTCTCTCTCTCTCTAATGACCACAACCCTATCCCCTTTCCTGGCCTTGATAGATTAAAGATAGCTCCACTCTCTCTCTCCTAAGCCCACCCCCCTATCCCTTTCCGGCTTGATAGATAAGATAGCTCACTCTCTCCTCCTAAGACCACCACCCGATCCCTTTCCTGGCCTGATAGATTAAAGATAGTCACTCTCTCTCTCTCTAAGACCCCATCCTCATCCATTTCCTGGCCTTGATAGATTAAAGCTAGCTCTCTCTCTCTCTCTCTAAGACACCCACCCTATCCCTTTTCATGGCCTTGAAGATTAAAGATAGCTCTCTCTCTCTCTCTCTCTAAGACCACCACACCTATCCCTTTCCTGGCATTGATAGATTAAAGATAGCTTCTCTCTCTCTCTAAGACCAACCCCTACGCCCTTTCCTGGCCTTGATAGATTAAGATAGCTCTTCTCGTCTCGCTCTCTCTCTCTCTAGACCACCACCCTTATCCATTTTCCTGGCTTGATAGATTAAAGATAGCTCTCTCTCTCTCTCTAAGACCACTCACCCTATCCCTTTCTGGCCTTGATTAGATTTAAAGATAGCTCTCTCTTCTCTAAGACACCACCCTTATCCCTTTCCCTTCGGCCTTGATAGATTAAAGATAGGCTCTCTCTCTATCTCTCTCTAAGACAAACCACCTATCCCTTTCTGGGCCTTGATAGATTAAAGAAGCTCTCTCTCTCTCTCTAGGACAACAACCCTATCCCTTTCCTGCTTGATAGATTAAAGATAGCTCTCTCTCCTCTCTCTCTCTAAGACAACCACCCTATCCCTTTCCGCCTATAGATTAAAGATAGATCCTCTCTCTCCCTCTCTCTAAGACAACCACCCTTATCCTTTCCGGGCCTTGATAGATTAAAGATAGCTCTTCTCCTCTCTCTAAGACAACCACCTATCCCTTTCCTGGCCTGATAGGATAAAGATAGCTTTCTCTCTCTCTTCTCTAAGACAACACCCATCCTTTCCTGGGCTTGATAGATTCAAGAAGCTCTCTCTTCTTCTCTCTAAAGAAACCCACCCTATCCCTTTCCTGGCCCTGATAGATTAAAGATAGCTCTCTCTCTCTCCAAGACCACCAACCCTATCCCTTTCCTGGCATGATAGATTAAAGATAGCTCTCTCTCTCTCTTAAGACCACCACCCTATCCCTTTCCTGGCTTGATAGATTAAAGATAGCCTCTCTCTCTCTCTTCTCTAAGACAAGGACCCTATCCCTTTCCTGGCCTTGATAGATAAAGATAGCTCTCTCTCTCTCTAAGACAAACCACCTATCCCTTTCTGGCCTTGTAGCATTAAAGATAGCTCTCTCCTCTCTCTCTCTCTCTAAGACAACCACCTAGCCCTTCCTGGCCACTTGATAGATTAAAGATACTCTTCTCTCTAAGGACAACCCACCCATTCCCTTTCCTAGGCCTTGATAGGATAAGATAGCTCTCTCTCTCTCTTCTAAGACAACCACCCTATCCCTTTCTGGCCTTGATAGATTAAATGATAGCTCTCTCTCTCTCTAAGACCACCCACACTATCCTTTTCTGGACTGAATAGATTAAAGATAGCTCTCTCTCTCTCTCTCTAAGACAACCACCCTTCCCTTTCCTGGCCTTGATAGATTAAAGATAGCTCTCTCTCTCTCTCTCTCTAAGACCACCACCCTATCCCTTCCTGGCCTTTGATAGATCTAAAGATAGCTCACTCTCTCTCTCTCTAAGACCACCAACTATCCCTTTCCTGGTCCTGATAGATTAAAGATAGCTCCTCTATTCTCTCTCCTCTCTCTCATCTCTCCTAAGGCAACCACCCTATCCCTTTCCTGGCCTTGATAGATTTAAAGAAGCTTTCTCTCTCTCTCTCTAGACAACCAACCCTATCCTTTCCTGGCCTTGATAGATTAAAAGAATCGCTCTCTCTCTCTCTCTAAGACAAACACCTATCCCTTTCCTGGCCTTGATAGATTAAAGATAGCTATCTCTCTCTCTCTCTTCTCTAAGACAACCACCTATCCCTTTCCTGGCCTGATAGATTAAAGATAGCTCTCTCTCTCTCTAAGACAAACCACACTATCCCTTTCCTGGCCTTGATAGATTAAAGGATAGCTCTCTCTGTCTCTCTCTAAGACAACCCACCCTATCCCTTCCTTGCATTAATAGATAGATTAAAATAGCTCTCTCTCTCTCTCTCTTAAGACAACCACCCTATCCCATTTCAGGGCCCTTGATAGATTAAAGAAGCTCTCTCTCTCTCTCTAAGACCACCACACATATCCCTTTCCTGCCTGATAGATTTAAAATAGCTCTCTCTCTCTCTCTCTCCTAAGACACCACCCTATCCCTTTCCTGGCCTTGATAGATTCAAAGATAGCTCTCTCTCTCTCTCTAAGGACAACCACCCATCCCTTTTCTGTCCTGATAGATTAAAGATCGCTCTCTCTCTCTCTCTCTCTAACGACAACCACCCTATCCTTTCCTGGCCTGATAGACTAAAGATAAGTCACTCTCTCTCTCTACTAGACCACCACCCTATCCCTTTCCTGGCCTTGATAGATTAAAGATAGCTCACCCTCTCTCTCTCTCTAAGACCACCACCCTATCCCTTTCCTGGCCTTGATTAGATTAATGATAGCTCTCTCTCTCTCTCTCTCTAAGACCACCACCCTATCCCTTTCTGGCCTTGATAGATTAAAGATAGCTCGCTCTCTCCTCTAAGACCACCACCCTATCCCTTTTTTTCTGGGCCCTTGATAGATTAAAGATAGCTCTCTCTCTCTCCTCTCTCTAAGGGACCACCACCCTATCCCTTTCCCTGGCCTGATAGATTAAAGATAGCTTTCTCATCTCCTCTCTAAGGAACAACCACCCTATCCCCTCCTGGGCTTGATAGATTAAAGAATCGCTCTCTCTCTCTCTCTCTCTAAGACAAACCACCTATCCCTTCCTGGCCTGCTAGATTAAAGATAGCTCACTCTCTCTCTCTCTAGACCACAACCCTATCCCTTTCCTGGACTGATAGATTAAAGATAGCTCATCTCTCTCTCTCTAAGGACCACCACCCTAGCCCTTACCTGCCGATAGATTAAAGATAGCTCTCTCTCTCTCTCTTCTAAGACCACCACCCTATCCCTCCTGGCGTGATAGATTAAAGATAGCTCTCTCTCTCTCTCTAAGACCACCACCCTACCCTTCCCTGCCTGATAGATTAAAAGATAGCTCTCTCCTCTCTCTCTCAAGACCACCACCCCTATCCCTTTCCTGGCCTTGATAGATTAAAGATAGCTCTCTCTCTCTCTCTAAGACAACCACCCTATCCTTTTTTTTTTTCTGTGATGATAGATTAACGATAGCTCTCTCTCTCTCTCTCTCTAGGACAACCCACCCTATCCCCTTTCCGGGCCTGATAGATTAAAGATAGCTCTCTCTCTCTCTCCTCTCTAAGACAAACCCACCCATCCCTTTCTGGCCTGATAGATAAAGATAGATCTCTCTCTCTCTCTCTCTCTAAGACAACCACCCTATCCCTTTCTGGCCTTGAAGATTAAAGATTACCATAGCCTCTCTCTCTCTAAATACTGGCTCTTCTCTCTCAACAAACACACTCGGTACCATGAATAGATTAAAGATAGCTCTCTCTCTCTTTATTTCTCTCTTCCAACAAACCACTGGTCCCAGATATTTAAAGATACATCGTCACTCTCTTTCTCTCTCTCAAACAACACACTGGCACATGATAGATTAAAGCTACCTCTCTCTTCTCTCTCTCGCTGAGTCTCAACAACACACGGGTCCCATGATAGATAAGATACCTCTCTCTCTCTCTCTCTCAAACAACACACTGGTCCCATGATAGAGTAAAGATACCTCTCTATCTCTCTCGCTCTCTATCTCAACAAAACACACTGGTCCCATTGATAGATTAAAGATGCCTCTCTCTCTCTCTCAAACAACACACTGGTCCCATGCTAGAATTAAAAGGAACCTCTCTCTCTCTCCTCTCTCGCTCTCAACAACACACTGGTCCATGATAGATTAAAAGATACCTCTCTCTCTCTCTATCTCTTTCTCAACAACACACTGGGTCCATGAATAGATTAAAGATACCTCTCTCTCTCTCTCTCTCTAAACCAATGGTCATGATAGATTAGATACCTCTCTCTCTCTCTCTCTCTCTCTCTCTCTCTCAACACACACACTGGTCCCATGAGAGATTAAAGATAACCTCTCTCTCTCTCTCCTCTCTCTCTCTCAAACAAACACTAGGTCCATGGATAGATTAAAGATAACCTCTCTCTCTCTTATCTCAACAAAACACTGGTACCATGATAGATTAAATATACCTCTCTCTCTCTCTCTCTCAACTAACCACACTGGTCCCATGATAGACTTAAATATACCTCCTCTCTCTCTCTTCTCTGTCTCTCAACAACACATGGTCCCATGATAGATAAAGCATTACCTCCTCTCTTCTCTCTCTCTCTCAACAACACACTGGTCCATGATAGATTAAAGATAAACCTCTCTCTCCTTTCTCCTCTCTCAACAACACACTGGTCCAGATAGATTAAAGATACCTCTCTCTCTCTCTCTTCTCAACAACACACTTGTCCCATGATAGATTAAAGATTACCTTCTCTCTCTTTTCTCTCTTATCAACAACACACTGGGCCCATGATTAGATTAAAGATAACTCTCTCTCTCTCTCTCTCTCTTCTCAACAACACAATGGTCATGATAGATAAAGATACCCTCTCTCTTCCTTTCTCTCTCTCTCAACAACACATGGTCCCATGATAGATTAAAGATACCTCCTCTTTCTCTTTCTCTCTCTTCTCTCAACAACACACTGGTCCTTGATAGATTAAAGTACCTCTCTCTCCTCTTTCTCACTTATCAACAACAACACTGGTCCATGATAGATTATAAAGATACCTCTCTCTCTCTCTCTAAACAACACACTGGTCCCATGATAGATTAAAGAATACCTCTCTCTCTCTCCTCTCTCAACAACACCACTGGTCCCAGATAGATAAAGATACCTCTCTCTCTCTCTCTCTCTCATCTCTCAACAACACACTGGTCCATGATAGATTAAAGATACCTCTTCGCTCTCTCTCAACAACAACACTGGTCCCATGATAAATAAAGATACTCTCTCTCTCTCTTCTCTCTCAACAACACACGGTCCCATGATAGATTAAAGATACCTTTCTCTCTCTCTCTCTCAACAACACACTGGCCATGATAGATTAAAGATACCTCTCTCTCCTCTCTCTCTAACAACACATGGTCCCATGATAGATTAAAGATACCTCTCTCTCTCCTCTCAACAAACACACTGGTCCCATGATAAGATTAAAGAGACCTCCTCTCTCTCTATCAACAACACACGGTCCCATGATAGATAACGATCCTTCTCTGTCTCTCTCTCTTCAACAACCACACTGGTCCCATGATAGATTAAAGATAACTCTCTCTCTCTCTAGCCACAAAACCACTGGTCCCATGATAAATTAAAGTACCTCTCTCTCTCTCTCTCTCTCTCAACAACACACTGGTCCCATGATAGGATTAAAATCTACCTCTCTTCTCTCTCTCCTCAACAACACACTGCGTCCCCATGATATATTAAAGATACCTCTTCTTCTCTCCCTCTCTCAACAACACACTTGGTCCATGATAGATTAAAGATACTCTCTCTCTCTCTCAACAACACACTGGTCCCATGACGATTAAAGATACCTCTCTCTCTCTCTCAACAAACATGGTCCATGATAGAATTAAAGATTACTCTCTGTCTCTCTCTCTCCTATCAACAACACACTGGTCCATGATACGATTAAAGATACCTCTCTCTCTCTTCTCTCTCCTCAACAAAACAAATTGGTCCGATGATAGATTTGAAAGATACCTCTCTCTCTCTCTCTCTCTCTCTCTCTCAACAACACACTGGTCCCTTGATAAGATTAAAGATACCTCTCTATCTCTCTCTCTCTTCTCAACAACACATGGTCCCATGATAGATTAAAGATACCTCTCTCTCTCTTTCTCTCTCCTCAACAACACACTTGGCCCATGATAGATTAAAGTACCTCTCGCCTCTCTCTCTCTCTCTCTCACCCACCACACATGGTCCCATGATAGATTAAAGATACCTCTCTCTCTCTTTCTCTCAACAACCACTGGTCCCATTGATAGATTAAAGCTACCTCTCTCTCTCTTTCTCTCAACAAACCAACACTGGTACCATGATAGATTAAAGAGTACCCTCTCTCCCTTTCTCTCTCTCTCAACAACCACACTGGTCCCATGATAGATTAAAGGATACTCTCTCTCTCTCTCTCTCTCTCAACAACACACTGTCCCATGATAGATTAAAGATACCTCTCTCTCTCTCTCTCTCTCTCTCTCTCAACAACACACTGTCCCATGATAGATTAAAGATACCCTTCTTTCCTCTCTCTCTCTCTCTCTCTCTCTCTCAACACACACACTGGCCCATGAGAGACTTAAAGATACCTCTCTCTCTCTCTTCTCAACAAACACATGGGTCCCATGATAGAATAAAGTAACCTCTCTCTCTTTTCTCTCTCTCTCTCAACAACACACTGGTCCAATGATAGATTAAAGAACCTCTTCTTCCTCTCTCTCTCAACAAACACACTGGTCCCATGATAGATTAAAGATACCTCTCTCTCTCTCTCTCTCAACAACCACACGGTCCCATGATAGATTAAACGATAACCTCTCTCTCTCTCTCTCTCAACCAACACACTGGTCCATGATGATTAAAGATACCTCTCTCTCTCTCTCTCAAACAACACAACTGGTCCCATGATATGATTAAAAGATTACCTTCTCTCTCTCTCTCTTCAAACAACACACTGGTCCCCGGATAGATTAAGATACCTCTCTCCTCTCTCTACTCAACAACACACTGGTCCCAGATAGATAAAGTACCTCTCTCTCTCTCTCTTCAAAACAACACACTGGTCCCATGATAGATTAAAGATACCTCTCGCTCTCTCCTTTCTCAACAACAACTGGTCCCATGATAGATTAAAGATTACCTCCCTCTCTCTCTCTCCAAACAACCACACTTCGGTCCATGATATGATTAAAGATACCTCTCTCCTCTCTCTCTATTCTTTCTCAACAAAACACTGCGTCCCATGATAGATTAAAGATACCTCTTCTCTCTCTCTCTCTCGCACACAACACCACTGTCCCATGAGAGATTAAAGATACCTATCTCTCATCTCTCTCTCAACAACCACGGGCCCCATGATAGAGTAAAGATACCTACTCTCTCTCTCTCTCCAACAACACACTAGTCCCATGATAGATTAAAAGATCCCTCTCTCTCTCTCTCTCTCTCTCTCTCTCAAACAACACACTGGTCCATGATTAGATTAAAGTAACCCTCTCTCTCTTTTCTCTCTCTCTCAACAACCACACTGGTCCCATGATAGATTAAGATACCTCTCTCTCTCTCTCTCTCTCTTCCTCTCTCTCTCTCTCTCAACAACACACTGGCCATGATAGTATTTAAAAGAGAACCTCTCTCTCTCTCTCTCTCTCAACAACACCATGGTCCCATGATAGATTAAAGATTACCTCTCTCTTCTCTCTCTCTCTCAACAACACACTGGTCCCATGATAGCTTAAAGATACCTCCCTCCTCTCTCTCTCAACTAACACACTGGTCCCCATGATAGATTAAGATACCTCTCTCTCTTTCTCAACAACACATGGTCCCCATGATAGATTAAAGAACCTCTCTCTCACTCTCTCTCACAAACACACTGGTCCATGATAGATTAAAGATACCTCGTCTCCGCTCCTCCTCTCGCAAACAACACACTGGTACCATGATAGATTAAAGTACCTCTCTCTCTCTCTCTCAACAACACACTGGTCCCATGATAGATTAAAGCATACCTTACTCCTCTCTCTCTTTCTCAACAACACACTGGTCCCATGATAGATTAAAGATACCTATCTCTCTCTCTATAAAACAAACACACTGGTCCCATGATAGATTAAAAGATACCTCTCTCTCTCATCTCTCTCTCTTTCAAACAACACACGGAGCTGGTTCCCATGATAGATTAAAGAACCTCTCTCTCTCTATCCTCTCTCAACAACACATGGTCCCATGATAGATTAAAGATACTCTCTCTCTCTCTCTCTCAACAACACACTGGTCCCATGATAGATTAAAGAGACCTCTCTCTCTCTCTCTCTCTCTCAAACAACACAATGGTCCATGATGATTAAAGATACCTCTCTCTCTCTTCTCCTC